>JASPKZ010009271.1:0-108457 GCA_030220185.1 Diploptera punctata
TCTGAGTCTGTACCTCAGCGTGATATCCATTACACTACCAGGCGAATCCAATTCAAACGCTTATTTTTCTTATATATGTATTATACTCTCCATAATAACGGATCTCTGAGTCTGTACCTCAGCGTGATATCCATTGCACTACCAGGCGAATCCAATTCAAACACTTATTTTCTTATATAGTTATATACTCTCCATAAATCCAATTCAAACACTTATTTTTCTTATATATGTATTATACTCTCCATAATAATAATGGAGAGTATAATACATATATAAGAAAAATAAGTGTTTGAATTCGATTCGCCTGGTAGTGTAATGGATATCACGCTGAGGTACAGACTCAGAGATCCGGGTTCGAATCCCGTCCAGGCATTTATTTTTTTTTATCATTCCATATTAAGCTTGCATTGCTCAATGTTAAACATTTAATTATAACATATATATATATATATATATATATATAATGAATTATTTTGTTTATATCATCGCGGCCTCCTGTAGTTTCAACTAATAAACATATTCCACACTGTTAACGTCTGTCATTTGTATAAAATGAACGCAAATATTTCCAACAAAGGTATTATTTTACTATTACTTATTACTTTAAAAAAACCATCGCGCAAAAAATAATGTGTAACGCACGTTTGTGAAGTGTTTTACAGAATCTCGGAAATTAAAAACCTCGCTCTCGCTTGGTTTTAAACATTTTCCTCGCTTCTGCAAAAACCAGTTCCCATCATCGCATTAAATATACTATTTAGGTATTTGGATATTAACTTGTTTATTATGACTTTTAACTCATGCTCCAAATGGGAGTCAATGACCAATTACGTTTCAGTGATTTCTGTTTTACAGCCAATCACAGTCGTGTTTCATCAAATATTTATCAATGTTAAATTTACCATATAAAGAAAGCTCCTCCTTTTAATATTCTGAACAGGTCTGACCATTATTTTGCAGTGACTGATCCTATAAGAAATACGGCTACCAGATTGTATATATAGTGCATGGATGTCAACACATAGCGCTTGCAGGAGTTAATATAAAAATATTTGTAGCAATTGATTATACCACCAAAAAAAGAAACCACTGTTTGCACTTTCTTAAATGTATTTTTTCCCAGGTAATAATGCAGAAAAATATAATTGTCATATTTACATCATACGACATCAGAAATGAATTAATATACAGTTTGATGTGTTTAATTTTTTCTCCACAAGAGAGCATTCTTACAATATTGCGTTCCTTTGGCAATAAATAGTATGATCTGGTTGCAGTGATAAACAAAAGAAGCAGATGAAGCGTAACAATCGTTTCTCATTTGTTTTCAAATATCGCCGTTTACGTTAAATATATAAATATTTTAAAATAACTATAGTTAAATAATGATTTGTAGTAAACAGCTTAATTTTATTCGTTAAATAGTCCTAACAAATGCCATTCTTGATTTCCAAATTCTCTAGATAAATTCACTCCTCACTTCGTGAATCGTGAATTTATCGATAAGTTGGAAATCACTCGTGGCATTACTTATGAAAATAATATTCAATGAAGTATGAAATAAAATACCTACATTGCAAGGTTTGAATCGCTTTAAGAATTCATTTCGAAATTACGGCCTCAGCTACGGCCGTAAAGACCTGAACCTGAACCTTATCTTATAACAAATATTTCACTCCGTGTAACGAAAATAACTACCGTCATTGTTTTATACTACATTATGTAGGATAATATAAACAAAATTACATTCAATTGGCTTGTTTAACATCTCACCTTATAGGTAGGCCTACTTTTTACATGTCGCACACACACAAACTCATACTAAACATTGCAAATATGATAATGATTATGATTGCCAGATGATGTTCGGGGTCCATTTGGGCCTTAAATGTGGCACGAATGGGGAATGAAAGACATGCATGGAAGCTTCTTGTAGGAAAACCAGAGGGAAAACTCCCAGTTGGTAAACCAAGAATGAGGTGGAAGAATAACATGAATTGAGGGTTATACGGGGAATGATTGGAAAACATTAGCTCAGGATAGGGATGTATGGAGAGCTTATGTCCGCGCACCCATGAACCTACGGGTTCGATAGTGCCAGTGAGTAAGTAACTAACTAACTAACTAACTTACTGGCACTATGGAACCCGTAGGTTCATTGCCGCGCGGACATAAGCTCTCCATTCATCCATATCCTGAGCCAATGTTTTCCAATCATCCCCTGTATAATCTACTTCCTTCAAATCATAGTTAATGTCATTCTCCCACCTCATTCTTGGTCTACCAACTAGGCGTTTTCCCTCTGGCTTTCCTACAAGAAACTTCCACGCACGTCTGTAATTCCCCATTCGTGCCACATGCCCTGCCAATCGCAGTCTAAGAGACTTAACTATCCTCATTATATCTGGCATCCTATAAAGACCATGTTGTTCATTGTTATGTAGTCATCTGCATTCACCTGTCTGTTCATTTCTCTTTGGCCCAAAAACTTTCCTAAGAACTTTATTCTCATATACTCGTAATCTTCTTTCCTCCCTTAAAGTAAGAGTCCATGTTTCGCACTCATATAATATAACTGGTAGAATAATAGTTTTATATATTTTGAGTTTAACGTTTTTTGAAAGGAGTTGGGAAGTCAAGTGTCTCTGCAATGCAGAATAGCACGCATTTCCATTCGTTTAATTTCTTTATGCATCTCATTCCTGTTTGTGATTACTGTTCCTAGGTATTTGAATTCAGCCACTTCCTCAAAATTCCCCTCATTTGTCATTAGCTGTCCATTTCCATTATATAATGTATTTCTACGTGTGACCATATATTTAGTTTTATTGATATTTACTTCCAGTCCCAATTTCTTAGTGTTACTCAGTTGTGTGTGCGTGTTGTCCTTTAGTATCTCCTCACTATCGCCCAATATTACTACGTCATCAGCATAAGTAAGTAAATAAGTAAGGTAGTAATATGAAAGGAAAATAAATTTAGGAGAACATTTCAAAATATAAAACTCACTCAAATATACACAAAGAATGAATGCAGTGGAGAATAATTTATTCAAATAACTTATAAATGTACTGTATGGGTATCACCATTCTTCATGGGGAATATTTTCTAACTAATCTGGTTTCGAATTCATACAACATTACTTCTATAATATTCAGATCTGAAGATTGAGCTAACTTCTCCTTAATTTCTTCAAAACAGTCTTTATTACAATCGGCAGTATGTGAATATGAGCTTTGTCATCTTGAACAATATTTGACCGGAACAATGTATGAATGCGCATGGTCGCCCTGAATATCTTCATAGACTTAGAAGTACCTTTACTGTTCACAATGAGAATAGGACCTACAGAATACCAGAATATTGCTGTTAAAACCATTATTGATCTTTCAATATATTAACTGTAGACACTAAGAAGTTTGAGATGTAATTTTTTTAGTGTTCTCCAGACATAGCCCTACAGTAGTAGGGAAAAGTATAAATGCTGACTCATTATACGACATTATGTTTTTACATTCATCAGCAGTCCAAGAATTGTGTTCATAACATCACTGTTTTCGATTTATTGCATTCCTGTAATCAGAGGTTCGATGATTCTTGCTCTAACATAAATACCTAATTCGTGTAGGTCTCTTTTCGCTGTTTAGGTAGAAAGTGGAACCCTAAATTGTGTATTTAATATGCAGTCATTTTATCGGCCGTAGTTTAAGTTTGTATGGCAATCCTATTCAGAACTCTCCCTTCCTTTTATTTAGTTTCTATTTGCCACCACTATTCTTTTTACATAAGAAGTTTTAGTCAAATATGAAGACATAACCATAGAAACTGTGTTCATTGAAAATCGTAATAATTTAGCAATTTTAGTCATTGCAGCTCCAGCTAACTGGGCAACAATAATTTGTCCATTTTGAAAGTCACTCAAATCAAACATCATAAGCCCGGTTCCACAGCTACAATTACAGGATAAGAAATTATTTCGCAGTTGATTACAGTAATAGGTTGAAAATAAACATCTGAAAGAAAAGAATGCAATTCTGTCATGACATGAAGGTTAACCATGCTCATGAAAATAAATGAACCAAAAAATGTGGTGTTTCCATTATTTTTCTACCCCTGTTTTTATAGGTTTACAGTAGGAATATAAAACAATTATTTATGCGAGATGAGAATAGGATAAGTATAAAAAATTGAAAATAAATATACATTTTTTTTTGTCGGCCGCGGTGGACTAGTGCTTATGCTCC
Source organism: Diploptera punctata (assembly GCA_030220185.1). Lineage (NCBI taxonomy): Eukaryota > Metazoa > Arthropoda > Insecta > Blattodea > Blaberidae > Diploptera > Diploptera punctata. The sequence continues at coordinate 4,245 of JASPKZ010009271.1, forward strand.
TTGCCTCTGGTCCCTGGGATCGCGGGTTCAAACCAGGCCGGGGTCGATCGATTTTTAGGACGGAAAAATCCAAGGAGCAAGTCCTCCGGGAGGGACTTTAAGCCGTGGGTCCCAAGTCTGAAGATTTTCAGGCTCGTAAAAAATCCTTAAGCCTGAATGGAAAGGCCTCTAAGCAAAATTTACCGAATTTTCCCGTCCTAGTGCTATCTTGGTTCCTAGATGTCAGTATGAGACGGAACGCTGACCACGGACCACTCAAAATGACATCTATACGAAAACAAGTGTAAATAAATTAATATGGTTCAAATTCTCCCTGTAGGGGGAGAGGCGCCTAATCTCTGTAAGGGGAAAACATGAGCTTACAATACAATATACTTTTTTTTCTCGCTGGCTTATATGATTTTTGTAAAATGTACATTTCTATATTTTTTGTTATAAATGTTCACAGTAAACATAATAGAAATCATAATATTGCAATTATCTGTTGATATATAAAGAGAGTTTCTCTAGAACCATATTAAGTAGAAAATGTTTAATTCCACTATTGAATGATGGTTAGATTTCAAAATAAAGAATACAGAAATACAAGTTTCCCCTACAACAAATATAAAGTTTGCAGCAGACAATATAATTAAAGGTGATTTCAGGGTAACTTCAAATGAATGCATGAAATGAAATCACAGATTTTTTGTGTAAAACATTATTGGCATTGAGGTGTCCCAAAATAAACGCGAGAGATAGAGTTAAAAAAAGCTTCGCTAATTGAGGTTAAAGAACGAACGGTTTCGCTAGTCTAACATTTTGCGTTAGTAACGGATCGGAAGATTCTACTATCATATTGTAAAACATGTAACCACATCGAACATCTGGCCAAGGTTTGGTACTAAACGAGCTGTTTTCCTGGAATTAATTCAAGTTCCACTCTACCCTCCAGGCATCTTTATAAAAGAATCTGAGAATTTCCTTAACGTTTTGATGAAACTTTAAAGAAATTTTGTCATGAATTAATAATTTATAAACACTGTATTTCCACAGAAAAAGTACATCAAAATTTCTTTCTTTTTAGAAGACAGATATTTACTTATTGGTTTTATAGGTCATGTGAATAAAATCAATAGCAACTGCCAATCATGCATTAGGAAATATAACTTGAAAATATCAGTCTGTCTAGATGCTTATACGGTAGCGACACGTCCTGATATTTCGTGGAGTCAAACCTTTGGACCAGTAATTACAATTCTCAACCATGGTTCCGAAGTCCCCGAATTCAGACCAGGTCAAGATCGATAAATATGTTCAAGGTGTTAAAATGTCAAGTACGTCTTCCTTTGGGAAGTAAAACTGTGTGGTCCGCACCGTATATTAATAACACGTACGAGTATTAAGTCTGAAATACAAGGCTTCACAATAAAATATAGGCACTTACATGTCAAACTTTTAAATTGCGACGCTAATTGCTTAAAGGGCTATGAAATGCGCACTAGTATTCATTACAGCGACTATTGACGTCCCAACTCCTTTCAAAAAACGTTAAACTGAAAATAGCCAATATAAAACTATTATTCATCATCATCATAGTGCATTCACGAATTTAGGTCATTTGTTGACCTGTTTCGGCCTCAAGAGAAATACCATACAGAAATCCTTTGAGTGGACGTCCTGGTCTTCTTCTTCTTCCAGCAGGTTGATATCTTAACATTTGTTTGGGTATCCTGTGATCTTCCATTCGATGGATATGTTGCATCCATCTTGACTTATAATCAGAAATTTTGTTTTCTAAAGGTTCCATGTATAATTCTTGTAAGATGTCCTCATTTTATTGTAATCTAGTAAGTGTGTATCCTGCAGTCCTCCGAAGGTATCTCATTTCAGCAGATCAAAGTACCTGTATATCCTTCTGTTTCAACGTCCATACTTCACTACCATACAAAAGAGTTGGAAGAGCCAGTGTTTTATACACTTATAGTCTTTAATGTTTTTGGACTAACTGTGGCTTGAAGACAGAATTTATTAACCGTAAAATTCTTAAAATGTTTGATAGTTTTGCATTTACATCTTTTTCTTCTTAATATGAGATATTACATCCTAGATATGAAAAATTATTTACCTGCTCCAAAATTGGATTGTCAAGTACAATTTTACTTCTGACAGGATCTATTCTACCAGTTATATTATATGGATGCGAAACATGGATTCTTACTTTAAGGGAGGAAATGATATTACGAGTATTTGAGAATAAAGTTCTAAGGAAAATTTTGGACCAAAAAGAGATGAACAGACAGGTGAATGCAGATGACTACATAACTTTGAACTACATTGTCTTTATAGGAAGCAAGATATAATATGAACAGTTAAGTCTCGTAGGCTGCGATGGGTAGAAAATGTGGCACCAATGGGGAATCAAAGACGTGCATGGAAGCTTCTTCTAGGAAAACCTGAGGGAAAACGCCCAGTTGGTAGACCAAGAATGAGGTGGGAGAATAACATTAACTTAGAATTGAGGTAAGTCGATTATACAGGGAATGATTGGAAAACAATAGCTCAGGATAAGGATATATAGAGAGCTTATGCCCGCGCGGTCATGAACTTACGGGTAAGTAAGTAATGGCTTAAAGATCGCCGATAAATAAAGTACAGTTACTGCTACTGTCACTACTGATGCTGCTATTACAACTACAGTAAAACGTGTTTAATCCGGAACGTGAATAATGCGGAAATCTGTTCAATGTGAACAAATTTATTGGTCCCGGCGAAATAATAGTAATTTTACGTGTATTTATTTTGCAAAAAACGGAATCTGTTCAACGCAGAAGCGGAAGGATATTTCTGCACAATTCATAAAAATTATAAAGCGGAAAGACAGAGAAATGAATTAGATTCCTCTTCATTGAATTACCGTTAGGCCAAAACAAATAATAAGGAATGAATGATTCCTGTGGCCGGGTGAATTAGAGATTCTACCTTTACCTAAAATATTATTTCAGCCTCATTGCACACCTTTATGTGAAATACAGATACCTGTCTTACAAATAAACATTGCACTGTAAAATCTTAAATTAATTTAAGTTCTGAGACCGATCTTTTACATGTAGCGTTCTGAATTTACGAAATTGTCATTAAACAAGAAAGTGAATGTGATTGAAGATAAATCTCCAAATTTCCGGACCGATGCTCCAAAGTCAAGCTCTAGCTGTTGCTAAATCCCTACGGAATAACGATTTCAGGGCATCTTTAGGTTGGCTGAACAGTTTTAAAAGACGACACAATGTAGTGTAGAATGAAATTTTCGAGGAATAAAAAGAAGTAGACGTAAGTGTAGTTGTGAGCGAAAACCGAAACTGCATACTTTAATTTCAGATTACGCGCCTTAGAGACATTTTTAACGCTGACGAAACGGACTGATTTTCTCGCGCGTTACCGTCGAAGTCGCTCATACATACTATACTTCACTTTTCAAAGGCAGCGGAACTATAATTAATCCAAGATACATAAAAAGACATATACGGTACTCTATATATTAATAAGTTTAGTTTTTTATAATGCGGAATTTTGTCTAATGTGGAAAAAAAATGATCCCATGCGATGCTGTTTTGAGCATGTTTTACTGTATCTCCAAAAGTTAACAAATTGTATTCAAGTCATTCTTCTCAATGAATTAAACTACGATAATCCAAATTATTTTATATCCATATTATAAAAATTTCGTGTCACGTTGTTTGTCCGCGATGGAATCCTAAACTATTGAACCGATTTTAATAAAATTTTGCACACTGTGTGCAGTTTGATCCAACGTGAGACATAGGGTAGTTTATAACTAAATTTATAGTCGCATTATTTTTATTGCAAATTATTTGTTTATTATTTAACAAAGAGTTATAATTATCTGTCCAAGCTCTGTGTGTTTGCGGGGGGGCGAGTGTCGGGAGTGGAGGAGGTACACTTCTCTGCTTCGCATAGAACTAACAGCTGAGTCAGCAAATTCCTTTCAGACACACGGAGCTGGATCCCGAGCTATAATTTGATAAGGTAATTGGTTTATTATTTAACAAAGAGCGATCCAGATGGCTGTGATTTTTGTTGCAACCGCGAATGTCAATTGAATTACAAATATTGATTATTTCATAATTTAAGTGTGTTCAGTGTTTATTTTATTTTCAATATTATGAATTTCGTGTGTAAGTATTAGTTTTAAGTAATCTGGTTGAAAGACAGCAGCTTAATTTAAAATTTTAACGTATAACTTAGCCACAGCAACGCGTGGCCGGGACTTCTAGTTATTTTATAAAAATGGTATGTAGATAATGTTTTTTTACTTTTCAAGAGTGTGTAAATAATTAGGAATGTATGAATATTCAAATACTTTGATAGACCAGTGTTATGAGAAACGCGTCAGCATTGTATTTCCAGACTGCAGTACAGAGAATGTTCTTTGGAACGGAAATAAAACTGTATCTTTTATTTTCATATAACAATGTTTATGTCTATTTTATTTACAATATTATTATGCTCATGGATATTAAAGAAACTCTACAATGTCACAAAAATATAATAAGATAATAAACTATATTTACTGTACATCATTGAAAAAAATATTTCATATCCCAGTGGGTTGTCATATGGAGTAGCGTTACATACTCGTATTCTGAAAAACTCCCATGCTCGAGCATCTAAACTATTGTTTTCATTCATCGTCGAGGGAAATGCGAGATGCAATTTATTGAGTCTCCAATAATTCGTAATTAATTAAAAATTAATATTAGCGAACATAAATTAAGGATACAGGGGAAACAACAGGTAAATCACTTTTTCCTTGAAACCTAGAAAACGTACTTTTAGTTGTACAACAATCATGAAATAGTTCAATGTACTGTAAATGAATATGGTCAGAAAATGATTATAATAAATTACTGCAGTTCTCGAAAATAAGCATACAAACTTGATAATTCATATTATTTCTACATAATTTGGATCCATGGCTTTCTCGTATAATAGTGAATAAACAACTTTTATAAGATTCATGATGTGTTCCGTTGAGGTTTATTCAAAATTAATATAAAATTATAGAATATTCACCTGAAAGGTCCGTCTCCTCAATTAATCATCATTTAACTGTAGCGCTTTCGGGACTTGTCCCATCATCGGCAGGATTCAAAACTGGTTTTGAATCCTGCAGATGATGGGACAAGTCCCGAAAGCGCTACAGTTAAATGATAATTAAGTTGAGGAGACGGACCTTTCAGTGAATATTCTATAATTTTATATTAATAGTGAATAAACAATAACAAATTATGCACCTCACTGATAGTATTCTTTTTAGCAATGAATAATCATTTCATTTATAAAAATAATATTAAGATTGGCAAATATTTTAAGTTGATGTTTTAAACAATTACTAGCCGACAAATTAGTTTATTATATCTCACTTTTCATAAGTAATGCCACGAGTGATTTCCAATTTATCTAGATAATTTGGAAATCAAGAGTGGCATTTGTTAGGACAATTTAACGAAAAAAATTAAGCTGTTTACTCACAAATCATTATTTGAATGTAGTAATTTTAAAATATTTATATATTTAGTGTAAACGGCGATGTTTGAAAACAAATGAGAAACGTTTGTTATGTTTCATTTGTTCATCACTGCATCCAGATCATATTATTTATTGTCAAATTATTTATTGCCAATATTGTAAGAATGCGCCCTAGTGGGAAATTAAACATATCAAACTGTTTATAACCAACATTATAGGTTAATAATTAATTGTTATGTCCTATCATGTAAATATGTCGATTATATTTTTTGGAACGTAAATACCTGGGAAATATTACGTTTTAGAAAGTGCAAACAGTGGTTTCTTTGTATTGTGGTATAATCAATTGCTACAATTTTGTTCTATTATATCTCGCAAGCAGTATCTGGTGACATTCGTGCACTATATATATAGCTACATGCATTCCATGATTCTTAAATTGCTATATTTAACGTAATTCCTAGAGAGTCAGTAATTGAAAATCAGTGTTATGACCTGTTCAGAATATTAAAAAGGAAGAGCTTTCTTTAATATGGTAAACTTAATTGATACATATCGGGGTGAAACATGACTGTGATTGATTGTAAAATAAAATTCATGAAACGTGATTGGTCTTTCACTCCCATTTGGGGCATGAGCTAAATAGTCCTTGTAAATTTGTTTCATATTCATTACATATAGACTGTCGACGGAACAATTTAATGTATCTTGCTTGTGTACATTTTATTATTAGTTTCATTTTAAATTTTAAATTTCATTAACATGATTATATTATCGATCTTATAAACATTACAATAATGGTCAAACTTTTATTTAGTATTTAATATTAGAGTTAATTGTGATTGCTATATTCTAACGTAACATATGTTTGTCTGGTGAGTAGAAAAGAAGGCCACATCGCCTTATCTCCATTAGTCTAAAAAATAATCATCATCATCATCATCATCATCATAGCCCATTCGCGAATTTAGGCCTCAGTATAAATGCCACCCAAAAGCCTTTTCAGTGGAAGTTCTAGTCTTCTTCATCCTGCAGGTTGATAGCTCAACATTTGCTTGGGTATCCTGTGATCCTCCATTCGATGAACATGTTGCATCAATCTTGACTTATTATCAGAATTTTGTTTTCTAAAGGTTCAATGTGTAATTCTTTTAATGTCTTCATTTTCTTTATGATCTACCAGTATGTATCTTGCACTCATTCGAAGATATTTCATTTCAGCAGATCTAAGTGTCTGTATATCCTTCTGTTTCAGTGTCCATACTTCGCTACGATACAAAAGAGTTGGAAGGCCAGTGTTTTATATATTTGAGTCTTGAATGTTTTTATACTGATTGTGGCTTGTAGATAGAACTTATTATCCCTAAAATCCTTAAAAACTTTTATATTTTTTTACATTTACATAATTTTCTTCTTTATACGAGATATTTCATCGTAGATAAGTAAAATTATTTACCTGTTCCAAAATTTTATTGTCAAGTACAATTTTACTTCTGACAGGATCTACACCTTGATATGCCATAATTTTTGCTTTCTCTATTGATATCTTCAATCCATGTTCTTCTGTAATTTTGTGAAGTCCATATTTCTGTAGGTTACCTTCTGAATTTGCAGTTATCTAAATAAGTAAATAAATAAATAAATAGTTTATTTCAGATCTACCGACGCAAACTATTAATCGAGGTTTCACTTTATTTAATTTGGAAAATTGTGAACGACCATTAGTAAGTCTGGAGGTCGAAGTTTTGATTAAATTTAGTAATATTATTGTTCCAAAACCAGAATAATATCAAATTGTAAATCATACATGTTCCAACTAAATCTAAGACCTTACGGTCTTAACTCCATCAGGTAAAATAAATAAATAAGTAATAAATAAGAAACATTAAAACATAGACGGGGTTGAACATAGTCCGTTGCCAGGCGTAGTCGGTAGAGTCCCTACCTTCCACTCCGGCGACCCGGGTTCGATTCCTGGCGGGGTAGGGTCTAGTTGTGTGTGTGTGTGTGTGTCTTGTCCTTGTGTCTATGTGATAACGAAATAAAGTTAACAAACAGGTAAAACAAAAAGAAGGTAAAAAAACAGCTAGGAAAACCAGTATAAACGAAAAAAAAGTATTAAAAAAACTGATAAACAAGTTTGCAAACAGCTACTGAAATCAGTTGATGACATCCCGATTTCATGTGGAAAGAAAGTAAAAGCAGAGCATGAACTTTGTGTTTCGATTTTAGTGTTACGCCATTGGAGTTTTCGTAATTTATGAAACATAGTGTATTTTCAAATTATTATTAAAATATTCTGTCCTCCTTGAAAGTTAGGCAAACACTGTAAAAATCATATTGTCACGTGAAATTTATAAGCTAAAATGTTACATCAAAGAGAGTTTGTTAGAGTAATATATGACGTGATGCTCATGTATTATTCCGTCATCACTTAATAAAAGCTTTCCGCGCCGGCACCACAGATAAGAAAAGTGCTACTTCATACAAATGTGCTATTATTACACACGCTATGCTACTATCAGATCAAGGTACCTCGTATTTCACGCTCCTATACGATTATCACGTTTACACACTTTCAACTCTAATTTCTCCTTCCAAAATTCCTACACTTAATTCTTCTTTGACTCGTGTATTTCTATAGGATACCTCCTTTAATCTAATTTGGTCTCTAGATTTTTAACAAGGCAACACATTATGTGTCAATTATACAGTTCAATTAACAATGTTAGTACATCTTACAATATTCCCCAATTTATTTGTTTTTAAATTGTGTAGACCGGATTTTTATGTAGTATTACCTCCCCTGAAATATATACATAAATATGTAACAAAAACCTCAAAATGCGTACCAAATATGTATTATATATTTTACACAAAAGCCAATCAAGCGTTAAATTATATATATATATATATATGACATGAAACAAAAATTAAAGCCCGAACCGGTATTTGAACCCGAGACGTCTAGTTATATATGTTAGCGCGTTCACAACTGCCACAAAGGCATTCCAGCACAAACATTTATTTTTCTTCCATATATACGATTCTCTATCATGAGGGGCAACAGAACATTGGTCGAACTGCCATATCGTGGCTTCTATAACAAGTAAGCATATAAAGAGAACATTTACTTTATAGCAATAATGCTTATTTATTTCGATGTTATAATTAAATATTGACATTTAGCAATGAAGGCCAATATGTATATATATATATATATATATATATATATATAATAATTAAAAAGGTTTATTGGGTTTTCCGCGTCATGGATTCAAAGTTGGCCTCTGGCCACTGATTCCGAGGTTTCGACATGATCCCACATTTTTAAAGTATTCCCACTACAGGCCTCAGGAGGCCCTTAGGGTAGTGGGAGGTTAAGGCTCCCACTTTTTCTTGACAATCGGCACTTGATGTCAGCCGGGTTGTCAGCCCTGCGTGACGGCCGCCTTTACCCCCAGAACAAGCGTCTGGTACTCATTTCCGTTAGAAGCTGAGTCGACCCCAGGGCCATAGTGCCGCCAGAAGGTTTGGGTCAGTTTAAAAATCCTGACCCCACCGGGACTTGAACCCTCGACCTTCCGGCTTGTAGCGCAATGCCTTAACCACTACGCTACGGCGTGCCGCTGATCCCACATACCATTAGAAATGATAGCCATGTCGAAACATCGGAATCAGTGGCCACGGGCCAACTTTAAATCCATGACGTGGAAAACCTCATAAACCTTTCTTAATCATATTCAGATCCGCGAAAATCTACAATATATATATATATATATATATATATATATATATATAAAAGCTTACATTGCTCAATATCAAAAATGTAATTATAATATATATATTCATTCATTAAATGTTTTTATATAACTTAAAAGATAAAGAAAAATAATATCATACAAATTGAATTAATAAATGCAGTATGTCCCTTCAGATTAGGGTACAATCCTGAAGTCGAACATAATATGAAACACAGTAAGGCGCAAGATATTTCTCCACATTTTAGGGGGTTAGGTTTTGTCGGCGATCAATAAGTATGGGTAGCTTTTTTAACCTTATTGAAGCGCAAGGTTTTAGGCTATGTTCATATCCGCAAGGGAGGTTGGTAATATAATAATTAAGTCTTTGAATTATATTAATACAACAAGTCTCTTAGGATCGATGTGGAATATACCTTATATCGCTCAATGAAACCTATCCATCAGCTAGGCCATGAAGTACCCTTCTACATCATTGGTCAATCATGAAGCTGGAAAATGATTCTCATGCATGCTCTGATAAATGTAAGCGTGAATTTGTATAACGTTAAATTATAATTTTTATAAGCCAATGTATTAAATTAAGCCCCACTTCCATATCATATCTCTTTTTTTTATATTTTTCCTATCCAGTCTCTCTGGACTGAACACTTTTTGTTTTCTGACCCCGATGGTATTAGAGTATTCGAGGCGGAGGGGATCATTTCATCTTATCTTTTCTGTCAAATTATTCCTAAAGGGCAGATCAGGCTCCTAGCTGTAGTGAAAACAACTGATCTGAGGATGGACACCTGAAAAATCCCTGGTCCTCCAGATTGGGGGTTGATGCATTAGGCCAGCTCCCTCCCATCAGCAAAATATGCAATGCTGAAAACCCTAATAGAGATAAGCCGGTCAGATTAAAAGGAAGACGAATCAAGTTACTGAAACGAACTCTGCTGATTGGAACATGGAAATTACAAGGCGTAAGCAATAAAATGGAGGAGGTCCTTAACAGATTGAGGAGACATAATTGTACTGACTGAAGCAAAGAAGAAAGGAGATGGAATAACTTTAGGATAATATGTTCATATTTACAGTGGTGTTAAAAATGATGAAAGGGCTAAAAGAGGGGTTTCAGTACTCATCAAGAAGAAACATAATAGATATATCACAAACTGGGAAGCAATAAATGAAAACATAATTAAAATTAATGTATCTCTTTTTGGTACAGGTAGCTCTATATTAGGAATATATATGAAATTTGTGAGGACGAAAATTATTTAACAAAAGAAATTTTATAGTACCTTAAATTCTATTATGGATGAGATAGGGACCTCAAGAGAAATTAGGCCTATATTAGCTGGCGATTTTAACAGCAGAATCGGCAAAGAAATAGATAATGATGTAGTCGGATCATATGGAGAATTGGAGAAAAATGACAATGGTAGAGGATTGATAGGATTTTGTGAACAATATTCACTTAAAATCCTAAATGGATTTTACCAACATAGAGATATTCATAAGTATACGTGGTACTAAGATACTCTTAATCTACAATCAAAAATAGATTTTGTAATAATTAAGAAGCATTCAATTTTAAAGACCCAGGATGTAAGGGCATACAGAGGATTATCATGCGGAAGTGATCACTATTTATTTAATGCAAAAATAATTTTTCCATTCCAAAGTAAAAATGACAGGCTAAATAAAACTAAATATGAAGAGGACAGTTTTCATGACTTGTCAACAACTCTATACAACTTGGATAGTTTGGAGAATGAGAGCACATCATATCTGTATAAGAAAAGGCTAGATGATCAGTTACTAATCTCTACGTTTGACAATGCTCAGGAAGAGTACAACTATATAGTAAAAAGTATTCATCAGGCGACAAAAGAAGCTTTAGGAGAAGCAAATAGAGAAACAAATAAATTCAAATATTTTTGGAATGAGGACTTAGCAAAAGAAATAGCAAACAAAAAAAAATATTTAATGTGGTTGAATACCAAAGATCTGAAAGACAAAATGCAATATAAAGAAGCTCAAGCAAGAGTTAGAGAGAAAATTACGGAAGCTAAAAATCAGAGCTGGGAACAAAATTGTTTAAAAATTCAAACATGTATTGGATGAAAAGGAAGAACTGAATCTTGGAGAATTTAAAAAAAAGGAGAAATAAAATAAGTGGAGAAACAAATGTACAAACAATACCTATGACTGAATGGGAAAATTATTTTAAAAAATTATATCAGAAAACAGGGTATTTAAATTAGATAACGTTCAAAATATTCCAGAAATAAATGAAGATGAACATATACAATTGGACATAGAGGATATTAAAATGAATATTCAATCTTTAAAAAATAAAAGACCTAGTGGTCCAGGAGGAATACCAGCAGAACTATTAAAATATGGATCTGATCATTTATTTGAACGACGGAGAAAATTATTTACAAAATTTATGAATGGTGAAAAAGTTCTGAAGAATGGAAACTAGGATACATTTCGACAATCCATAAAAAAGGAAAAAAAGCCAATGTGAAAATTATAGAGGTATAACAGTAACAAGTACTATGAGTAGACTCTATGGACGTATACTAAAATATTATTTGGAAAAAAAAACTATAGTGATGTGGAATTAGAGGAACAGTCGGGATTTAGAGCAGGTCATTCCACAACCGACAATTTATTTTCATTGCTCAGGTAATAGAAAAGAAAATGCAATGTGGACAACCTTTGCACCTACTATTTGTAGATCTTGAGAAAACATACCACAATGTCCCTATAGAGGAACTATGGATTGTTTTAAGACGTATGGAAATTAAGACTATAATAATTAAAGCTATACAAAATGTATATGACAACTGCATATCTAAAATTAAAATTGACAGTAAATTGCCACATGATTTACGATAAATAAAGGTCTTCGTCAAGGTTGTTGTCTATCACCGACTCTGTTTAAAATATATGTACATGAAATATTAAAGAATTGGAGGAGAAAATGTTCAAGCATGGGAATTCCTATTTCAAACAACAAAACTTCATACAACTTACATTTTGCAGATGATCAATTGTTAATTGCACAAGATTATGAAGATTTAGAATATATGACTAGAAAATTAATAGATGAATATGAAAAATGGAGATTAATTTTGAACATGAAAAAAACAAAATATTTATCAATTGGTGAACCAGAACAAAATTTAATTTTGGAGACTGGAGAAACAATAAAATCTTGTAGTGAGATCACATATTTAGGAATTAAATAAATAAAAATGGGAGTTATGAAGAGGTAATAAGAAATATAAATAATAAAGGAAAATGTATAATTGCTTGCCTCAATGGAATATTGTGGGATAAAAATATAAGTAATAAAAACAAGATGAATATAAATCATACAATTGTTAAAAGCATAATTACTTACGGAGCAGAACTTTGGCCATTAACAACAAAAACAAATAATAATTTATGGTAACGGAAATGGATTTTATACGAAGGGCAGCAAGAATTTCAAGAAGAGAAAAAAATTAGGAACTCAGTTATAAGGGAGAAAATGAAGATTGAAAACACTATTTTAGATTATATTAAAACTCAGCAATTAAGATGGTATGGACATGTCCAGCGAATGGAAGAGGATCGGCTACCAAAATCTGTTTTGGAATGGAAACCTGAGGGAAGACGAGGCAGAGGAAGACCTAAAACATCCTGGAGTCAGGGAATATATTTATACATGAAGGAGAAACATCTACAACCAGGAGATTGGATGGACCGACAAAATTAGCTATTGGGAATCGGACGATGTCAAAGACATTAATCAACCGATGATCTATCTATCTATTAAATTAAGCATTTAACGTAGTATGTAAAAATATATGGTTATCTTAAAATACATAGTATTGACCGGAATATGAAAAAACATGTAAGATGAACATGAAATATAATGGCCCCAATAGCCTAAACATCAATATTTTAAATTCTCAGACTGATACGAACCGAGTGGGAAAAATGTAGTTACATAGAATTCCGGGTTTTTCTTATGAGAGTTAAAGTTATATAACTAAATCTGTATTACGAGATGCAGGTTTTCATTAGCTATAAGTGTTCGACGTGTGCTCCACGCGTTATTCTACACACTGAAAAAGATTAATTGTATCTTCTCACATGCGTAAGTGTATACATCTATCAACTGTCTAGACCCTCTGTAATCCTGTTCATCAGTCCCATATTTGTAGTTGTGAGCTTTGTTGTAAGTAATCCTTGTCCGCTACAGTTTCCTCCAAGATAGAGGGAAGCTCGCAGATTTTCTCTTGCACAAACGCCAAAAATAGGTTGTCTTCCTTACTTGCTTCTAACTTTCAAAACACCTAAGAAAATGTATTTCACCTTCTAATATAGACTGAGCTCACTGGTTCAAACCGGTCAGGGTCGATATATTTTAAGGGCATAAAAATATTTAAACAGCCTAAGGCTTCCTTCGGAAGGGAAGTATATCCTGGGTCATATATTTACGAGTAATAGAACATCTAATTTTAAATAAGATACTTCTGAATAAATTTGTCGTCCCTTTCCCACCCATATTTCAACTGTAGAACGTATTTTCTTCATCATCATTATTATCACCAACAATCACGGATTAGGCCCATGTAGCTTATTTCGGTCTCATAGATTCACATTTAAAAAGTTGAATCCATTTATTTTTCGGTCTACCAACATTCCTGTATCCTTTTGATTTGTAACTAAGTATAATTTTTGGTATGCGTTCATCTTTCATTCTTCGAACAAGTTCTTTCCATTTTTTCCTTGAGTATTTTATTTTATCTAAAAGTTTAAAAATATTTAGCGGATGAGAAACCTCAATGAGGCAGTCTCATCAAAGGGTCTACCGTCCCTTCCCTCGCGAGCTTCAGGTCACACTGGCCCTGTGTGTAGTATCTGATCGAAGGGTCCCTTGCACAGGGTCACATGTGAAGACCTCAAAGGATAGAAATAAATGTGCAGAGGAGGTATCCTTTCTCCAGGGGAAAAATTTGGAGACCCATTGCCGGGGTACCAATGGTGAAGTCCTCAACGGTCCTTAGAGCGAATGAGGCAGCCATCCATTAGGGGTTCATACAACTGGAATTATGATGATTAGCCTTAAGATGACCATCCCATCGTACATCTCACTCTGCGGAACGCCAGTAACGTACCCAGAGGAAATACTTTATTACTAAAAATCTCATAGATAATGGAAACATCGTATTTTCTTTTGTTAATTAAATCTTATTTATCCAGTTACAATGAGAGAAAACCAGTTTGGCGGCCACTAGAATTATTTGTAAATTTTGGCTTTCTGGTGAGTCCGCAATTTGTGATTTCGAGTTTCGTTATTTTTGTTTTTCATTTCAATGGAATATGCCAAGTTTTGTTGTATTCAATCTATATTTTGTTTAATTGAGTGACCTTCAATAAAGACATCTGACGCGGTACATTTGTACATCTGGTCATTCATGCGTAACGTGGTTTGCACTTCCTTTGACTGAGTGGCCTTTCATAGATGTGTCTGAAGCTGATGTTTTCCAATTATCTCCTTATCTTCCCTCAAATCATGGTTAATGAATGTTATTCTCCTATCTCAATCTTTGTCTCTACCAACTGGGCGTTTCCCTCTGGTTTACCAACGAGAAGTTTCCATGCCCCATTCGTTCCACGTGTCCTGCCCATCGCAGTCTATGAGACTTAACTGTTCTTATTGTATCTGGTTTCCTATAAAGAAGATGTAGTGCATTGTTATGTAGTCTTCCCCATTCGCCCGTCTGTTCATCTCACTTTGAACCAAAAATTATCTTAAGATTTTTATTCTCAAATGCCCGTAATCTCTCTCATCCTTTAAAATAAGAGTCCATGTTTCAATTCCATATAATATAGAAATATGTAATGCAGCGAAGTAAAAAAGAAAACTTCCATGCATCAATAATCGTGAAAGACAAACTTCAAGTAGGCCCTATAGCAAGTGATTATTTTTAAGTTTTTTTTCTGATTTATGCAATAAAAATGTATCGTTATTCTACTACAAGCCTTATGTTGGGTTAGTAGGAGTTAAAAGCGCCATCTTTCTAGATAATCGGCACGAATTGTGAGACGAGTTGTCACCCCTGCGTGGTGGTCTACTATATCCCCAAAACATATATGGTACTCATTTCTGTTAGAGGCTGAGTGTAACCACAGGGCCATTGTACCGTGAGAAGGTAATGGCCATTTTAAAAAATTCTGACCATCGGGATTCGAACCCTCGACTTTTCAAGTCGTAGCATATTGATTAGTTCAATATTATACAATCTGAATATAGAGTGACCCCATTCCAATGAGCTTCAGTTATAGCTGACTGCACCTTTCGTTCTTTATAGAAAACAAAGTGAGATACATCATGATTGAAACCAACTGTTCGAAAACTATTGAGCTTTGACGTCACTCTCAATACCCTCGATGGTTGTTAACCTTAATCCGCTACATGGCCAACCAAGATGCGTTTTTTTGGTTATGAGAAACGGCCACGTAATTTAACTTTTGTCAATTATTACTGCTTCCACGTGAATAAATGAAATTGCATCTTTATGAAAGACAATGAATTCACTGATAAACACATGAAATTCGAAATTTTGCCTAAAAACACTAAGGTAAGATACAAACAAGCGAATTGACTCAAGGGGTAACGTTCAAAACTCGTATTCGAGAGTCCGGGTTCGGACCCCGGTGTCGACTAATCTGAATGTGTTTCCATACACTCAATGAAAAGTACATATTAAAAATTAGGAATTAGAGTAAATCGTAAGTTTCTCCGTCTAGCATTTACCGAGAAAAGTATGTTTCCAGTTTAGACTTCCAAATCAACACCCACTGCCATTTTTATTGCAGCAGAGGAGCCTGTGACGTCATATCTCTTGATCTCTAATGTTAACGTACAGCGTTGACATAGCTTTGGTGTTTTCAGATAATGTTAACTATTACTGCACGGCTAGACGTGAAGTGTGTCAGCACTAGTGTTGCCAGATTATTCCTCTATGGAAAGTAAAATCCCTAAACACATGTGAAATATAATTTACATATTTACTTACCCACTGGCACTATCAAACCCGTAGGTTCATGGCCGCACGGACATAAGCTCTCCATACATCCCTATCCTAAGCCAATACTTTCCAATCATTCCCTGTATAATCTACTTCCCTCAAATCATAGTTAATGTTATTCTCCCACCTCATTCTTGGTCTACCAACTGGGCGTTTTCCCTCTGGCTTTCCTTCAAGAAGCTTCCATGCACGTCTTTTATTCCCCATACGTGCAACATGTCTTGCTCATCGCAGTCTACGAGACTTAACTGTTCTTATTATATATGGCTTCCTATAAAGACCATGTAGTTCATTGTTATGTATTCTTCTCCATTCACCCGTCTGTTCATCTCTCTTTGGTCCAAAAATTTTCCTAAGAACTTTATTCTCAAAAACTCGTAATGTCATGTCCTCCCTTAAAGTAAGAGTGAATGTTTCGCACCCATATAATATAACTGGTAGAATAATATTTTTATATATTTTCAGTTTAACGTTTTTTGAAAGGAGTTGGGACATCAAAAGTCCCTGCAATGCATAATAGCATGCATTTCCAGAATTGAGCATATGTTTAATTTCTTTGTGCATCTCATTCCTATTTGTGATTATTGTTCCTAGGTATTTGAATTCAGCTCATTAGATGGCTTAAAATTAGTAATTTAGTTGACGACTGTTCAAATTATCGGACCATTTAAAATCACAGTGTTTTTCACCTCTCTATTACCAGCCTCACAACACAACATAGCGAACGGGAATTGGCAATATATAATGATGAAGGCAAAGGAGAGATAGCTCATGCCCCAATAGTAACATGGATGGCAAATTATAACATTTGACCAACGACTACTGTAGGTGATGGATCATTTAAGGGGGGACCTACACTCTTAGCCATTAAAAATATGACATATTTCTTTCTTTTTTCTCTGCAACAATGCTGGTTACAGAAATGAAATTTGGTATGTTATATCTATATTACAATGTGAGCATGTTTGCGCACTTATGTTCGATCTAACGTCAATCGTTATGTTAATTAAATATTCAAAATGTCAGCTGAAAAATTTGTATTATCTTGCCGTTTCCCTGACTAATTAACTAATGCCGCAAATGCTAGTCAATGACCAATCACGTTTCAATGAATTTTGTTTTACAACCAATGACGGTCGTGTTTCACTTCGCTCTTTATCGATTTATCTTTATCAGCTCCTGCTTTTGTAATAAAGAAAGCTCCTCCTTTTTAATGTTCTGAACAGGAGAGAACATTATTTTTCTCCAACAAATACACTGAATATAGCAAATAATAAACAGATTCCTTGATTTTACTGAGTAGTTTACTAAAAAATAAATGAATAATCCGTAATGCTGATTATGATATATAGTTTGATGTGTTTCATTATTTCTCCACTTGGGTACATTCTTACAATATTGCGATCTTATTTGGCAATAAAATATGATCTAGTTGTAGTGAATGAACATAACCTCACATTTATGATTTTTTTTCAAACATCGCCGTTTACATTAAATACATAAATATTTTAAAAATCACTATAGTTAAACAATGATTTGTGAGTAAACAGGTTAATTTTATTCGTTAAATAGTCCTAACAAATGCCACTCTTGATTTCCAAATTCTGTAGATAAATTCATTCCTCACTTCGTGAGTCGTGAATTTATCGATAATTTGGAAATCACTCGTGGCATTACATATGATAATTTTCCTAAATTTCAATATATTACAATGATTGCTGTTTTATTTTACTCATTTATTTTACTCCTCACTTCGTGAGTTGCGAATTTATCGATAATTTGGAAATCGCTCGTGGCATTACTTATGACTATTTAACTCATGCCCCAAATGGGAGTCAATGACCAATCACGTTTCAATGATTTCTGTTTTACAAACCAATCAGAGTCGTGTTTCACGAAATATTTATCAGTGTTAGGATTATCATATATTAAACAAAGCTCCTTCTTTTTAATATTCTGAACAGGTCTGACCGTTATTTTGCAGTGACTGAGCCTATAACAAATACGGCTACCAGATTGTATATAATAGTGCTTACATGTCAACATTTGTAGCAATTGATTATACCACCAAAAAAAGAAACCACTGTTTGCACTTTCTTAAATGTATTTTTTCCCAGGTAATAATCGAGAAAATATAATTGTCATATTTACATCATACGACATCAGAAATGAATTAATATACAGATTGATGTGTTTCATTTTTTCTCCACTAGAGAGCATTCTTACAATATTGCGTTCCTTTGGCAATAAATAGTATGATCTGGTTGCAGTGATAAACAAAAGAAGCAGTAGAAGCGTACCTATCGTTTCTCTCATTTGTTTTCAAACATCGCCGTTTACATTAAATATATAAATATTTTAAAATAACTATAGTTAAATAATGATTTGTGAGTAAACAGCTTAATTTTATTCGTTAAATAGTCCTAACAAATGCCACTCTTGATTTCCAAATTCTCTAGATAAATTGGAAATCACTCGTGGCATTACTTATGATAATTTTCCTAAATTTCAATATATTACAATGATTCTTGTTTTATTTTACTCATTAATATTGTAACTATAAAACATACTACAATTATTGTTTAATTATATAGAGTGTAAATACTTTATTTTTCATTTTAAATTTATGTATAGTCATTTTTGTTAAAATTTGCATTAAAAATATGTTTAAATAAAATATAATAGGTAGATTAATAATTGTAGAATAATTTGTTCACCTCTGTAAACTACATATACACGAAAAATTTCATCTCAATGTCTTTGAAAACTTTGGAAGATATCAGGGAAACCGTATTGAAAAATTAAGTTACGGAAAACAAGCGAGAAATTTACCGAAGATGTAGGTATCTTCTAAAATTAAAGAAACGACAAAATTAGCCAGTGCACTAAAGAAAGCCGATAAAAACGTAAAAATAGCATATAGAACCAATAACAAATTAAACAACATAATAAACAATAACATTGAAGAAAATAACATTTTCAACAGCAAAGGAGTTTATAAACTGACATGTAAGGACTGCAACAAATTCTATATAGGAAGGACAAACAGGAGTTTTAATATCAGATTCAAAGAACATTTTCGAGACTTCATTCACGCAGAAGGGAAATCAAGCTATGCAAAACACGTTATCCATGAAGGACATCGCATGTTAAATATTGAAAACACCCTAACAGTAATGCACAGAGAAAATAATCCAGCGAAGATAAACGTACTCGAAGAGATGGAAATCATAAAAGCAGCTCACAACAACGACAGCCTGATAAACGAAAACGAACCCAATACATGCAACCCCCTCTACCAGATCTTCAGTGAAACACCAGTTTTGAATCCTGCCGATGATGGGACAAGTCCCGAAAGCGCTACAGTTAAATGATTAATTAAGTTGAGGAGACGGACCTTTCAGGTGAATATTCCATAATTTTATATTAATTTTAAAATTAAAGAGCTCACTCGAGTAACAGCATTGCATATTTTTAAACATAACTCGAAAAGTAATAGAGATATCAATGAAAATCTTTCACTAATTTAAAGATGCAGTTTCAATCTATATGCAAAAATTAATTGAAAAATTACTTTTTTCTTTTTACCCTCAAAGGTGTAGGTCATCATCATCATCATAGTACATTCACGAATTTAGGCCATTTGTTGACCTGTTTCGGCCTCAAGAGAAACACCATCCAGAAGTCTTTTGAGTGGACGTCCTGGTCTTCTTCTTCCTGCAGGTTGATAAGAAGATCTTCCATTCGATGAACATGTTGTATCCATCTTGACTTATAATCAGAAATTTTGTTTTCTAAAGATTCCATGTGTAATTCTTCTAAGATGTCTTCATTTTTTTTGTGATCTAATAGTGTGTATCCTGCAGTCCTCCGAAGATATCTCATTTCAGCAGATCTAAGTCTCTGTATATCCTTCTGTTTCAACGTCCATACTTCGCTACCATACAAAAGAGTTGGAAGAGCCAGTGTTTTATACACTTTCAGTCTTGAATGCTTTTGGACTAACTGTGGCTTGAAGATAGAATTTATTAACCCTAAAATTCTTAAAAAATTAGATATTTTTGCATTTACATCCTTTTCTTCTTCATATGAGATATTGCATCCTAGATATGTAAAATTATTCACCTGCTCCAAAATTTTATTGTCCAGTACAATTTTACTTCTGACAGGATCTACACCTTGAAATGCCATAATTTTTGTTTTTTCTGTAGATATCTTTAATCCATATTCTTCTGTAATTTTGTTAAGTTCATACAGACCTTTCTGTAGATTATCTTCGGAATTTGCTATTATTATTTGGTCATCTGCAAACAATAGGGTGTTTAATTTTCTATTTTCTGATATTCTTATTCCAAATTTATATGTTTTGTTCCAGCAACATATTACTTCATTGATATAAATTGCAAAGAGTGTTGGGGATAGGGGGCAGCCTTGTCTCACACCACGATTTATAATTCCTTCTTCAGAAAATCTGTTATTTAATTTAATCTTCATGGTGTTGTCTTTGTAAATATTTTGTATGTTCTGCCGAAGTAAATTTGGTATATTTCTGTCTTCCAATATATTTAAGAGTTTTGATCTCTTGACTGTGTCGAATGCTTTTTCAAAATCTATGAAAGCAAAATGTGTTTCTAAGTTGAATTCTCTTCTTTTTCAAGCAATAGTTTAACAGAAAATGCTGAATCAATACAAGATCGTCCTTTCCTAAATCCATTTTGACATTCCATAAGGAATTTTTCACTGAAACTTTTCAATTTTCCATTTAAAATGTCTGCATAAATTTTGTAGCATGTGTTTTACAAACTGATTCCCCTATAGTTGTCCATTTTTCTCTTTGTCTCCTTTCTTGAACAGGGTATAACAATGCTTGTCTTCCATTCTTGTGGTATATCTGCATTTTTGAATATATTATTAAAGAAGGACAACAGTCTTTCATGGAACTGTTTGCCTGCATATTTGTACAATTCAGAATTCAAGCCATCTGTGCCAGTTGCCTTCCCATTTTTTAATTTCTTTAAACTATTGTTCAATTCTTCCAATGATATTATGGAATCTGTCTCATTATTATTTCGGAAAATTGTATCTTCATAGCTATTGTCAGTCCAAAGACTTTTATAATAATTGAAAAAATCTTCTTTTGTTACTCCGCAATTAATTTTGGTAGATTCTTTAATATCTTTATTCAAATGTTTTAATATTTTGAAGGCATTAGGTTGGAGCTTATGCAAATCTGATTCTAAATGTGTAACAAAATTTAACCATGTTTTCCTATGTCTCTTTCTTATTTCCCTCTTAACAATAGCTCTACAGCGTTTGAATTCTATTTCATTTTCTACTTTCTTTGTGTTCAAATATTTTTTATAAGCTGCATTTTTTTCTTCAATCAATTGTTTTATTTGATCATCCCAGATTTTTAGAGTTCTATTTCTTCTTTGTTGTATATTTACTTTTCCTAAAGTTTCATTAGCTGCATTTTGAATTATCATTTTAATGTTTTTCCATTCTTCTTCGACATCATTACTTTCTGGAGTTGTAGCCATATATTGCTGAATTCTTCTCGAATATAACCATTTAATGCTGTCATCATAAAATAATTTTACCTTGTACTTTTGTTCTAAGCTCTGTTGTTGTTTCTTCTTTTTTAACCATCTTGGTGGAAATCTTATTCTTGCTTCTACTAGGTAGTGATCTGAACCAATATCATATCCTCTGTAGGCTCTGACATCGAGAAACAATTTAAAAATCTTATTATTTGCAATGAAATAATCAATGATTGATTTTGAGTCCTGACGATGCCAGGTATATTTATGTATGTTTCTATGATTGTAAAAGGTATTCGTTATTTTCAGTTCATTGTAGATAGCAAAATCTGTTAATCTTGTCCCATTCCTATTGCTGGTTGGTTCGCCAATGTTCCAATATTATTGTTGACTTGAGCATTGCCCACTCTGGCATTTAAATCTCCTATTATGAGAATGTAATCATTTCTATTAATTTTGCTATAAATTTCTTGTAATATTTTATAAAATTCTTCATTGTCTTCTTCACGGCCTTCCTCTGGTGCATATACACCAAGAACTGTCAAATTACCTCTATTTATTTTCAGTCGAAGCTCTAATATTCTTTCATTCCAGTAAGTGTAGTGTTGAATTTTATTTCTTATGGTTTTATTAATCCAAATCATTACTCCTGCTTGTCCATGGGTTTTCCTGTCGACACCGCTATATATTTGTACATAATTTTGTGTTTCTTTCGTTCCTTTAAGTTTCTTCTTAGTCTCTGTAGTTACTGCAATATCAATGTTTCTATTTTTAAATATACTGTCTAGTTCCTCTTCTTTTTCATGGATGCTTCGGACATTCCAGGTTGCATATCTTACAATATCCATTGTGCCGTTTTCTTTTAACCATATTTCTTGCTGTGGGTCATCATATTTCAATTCCTTCTGGTTTTTTTTGTGTTGAGACTTGAAAGTAGTTTTGAAGTTCCTTAGGACAGGTTACTGGCCCGACGCTAAGTAGTCCAGTGGTAGGGCTGCTACCTTTTAGTCTCTGGACAGACATTAGGATACCGCATTTACTCAGTACCTGATGGAACGGTTATACCGCCGTGACTCGGTCCTCAGAGCCTCGTTTGTGAAAACAGGTTGTACCACGAGAAGGTGAGGATGAGAATTGGGTAGGAGAGGTTATACACACGTCACTACCCCTTACAACCCAAGGTGTAGGTCACCTCTTAAAAAGCACGGTATTTGCCAGTGCTCTCCTCCCAATTAAATAACACAACACAGAGGAAAAGAAGCAGCAACAATGTAAGAGAAGAAAGAGAATCGGCAGCACATTCCTAGCATATTTTCCGTGTGCAGATTTAACTTGGGTGAATAATATGCGTTTGCATGGTTATTGACTTGTTTAAAAGAGTGTTGAGTGAATGTTAGTAAATATATTGTTTAAAGAAGTTCTATTAATGCGAAATGTCTACTGAGAGAGGTAAATGACAGCACAAAAACTGTTTGATACCTGGATGTTTGTCCGTAAACACCAAACACCAAAACAAAAGATTAATATATCTTCCAAGGGAAAAAGCAGGAATATAATCTTGTCTCAAAGCGGCCCGCCGAGATCCCCATGACGTTTCTCACACATCACAACTGTATGTTTGTGAAGACCACTTTGATGTAAGTAGTTTTGTTATGGTTCATTGTTTTTAACTGTAATACAGTCACTTTCACAATTACATAACTCTAAATTATATATCATTATAGAGATCTATCTATCTTCGGGTTTTTTTACAGCAGCTGCTGTCTTTCCTTGCCAAACCTCCAAAACCTACGATCATGGGCATCTTCAATGCTTAGTACTCTTGCTTGCATTACTATCTTCATGTTTTCCTTCCATGTTAACTTTGGTCTCCCTCTTTTCTTCTTTCTGCTCGGTTGCCATTGATATGTCCAATGTGCGGGAGCCTTGAAGACGAGATACATAGATTAGGAAAATGTAACGATTTAGAATATTCGAGGCGTCACTTCTTACCGGAAAGATTTCTAAATTCAAATCGTGAAATATTGGCATGCTACGAGTTTATGGTAAATCCAGAAAATTGGATAAACTTGGGTAAATTTCTGAACAAAACGCGGAAAATAAGAACAACACTCATTCATGAATAAATAAATAAGTTAACAAAATGTAATATAATTAATTCTTAATAATTCTACATAACCTAATTAATGATAATATAATTGTATTATTATCTAATTGTAATATTATTGTGGTTTCTTTTTGTTTTACGTTATATTATTACCAAACATTATTTTATTGTAACGGACTGTCAACAGCACGTACGGCTTACTGCCCGTGCGACCCATATTTGTAAATAACAATGTATATATCTTACTTTTAGTCTAATACTACTACTACTATATAGGTTATTTATGAATATTCTTAAATTACACCGTTTCATAGCAATATTAAAATGATTCAGTGCCATACAGCATATGAAACAAAAATAATCACATAAAATAATTTTGGGACACTGGCCCGTCACTGGGCTTACAGTTGAAATGACGCTTCAAATGTTCCTTTTCTGCAGTTTTCACGTTAATAAACAATTCCCAAACAGGAGACAAAGTAGCTGTTGGCCCCAAAATAATTAAAAGACATTGCAAATGATGGATATGTATTTATTTCTAAGAGCTTCCCAAGCGTACATTTTTCTATGAGTGATAAATATAGAATGAATCTTTGGTACAATGTCACCATGTCCAAGACAAAGTTACCAGAAATTACAGTATATATATGCGTTATTACTGTTTGATGCATTTGTTCGCATATTTAAAATCCAATTTAAAAAACAACTATTTGGCGAAGAGATGTGAAATAGGCAAGCACCTAATTTAATTGTAATGGCTATTGAAGCGATATAAAATTTGCTTACATTTGAGCAATTATACATTTGTGCGGAGACTAGTCTCATGAGTTAATGGTCAGAGTTTCTGACTACAGTTCATGAGATCTCGAGTTCGATTCCCGGTCAAACCATAGGGATTATTCATGTGGTCACCTATGGTCTGCAATTTAGGTTAACTTCAGGTTAAGAGCTCTCCTGGCGTCTCATTATCATTTATCACCCATCATATCATCGTGATATCGTAACTCTACTTTCCAAATGTCCCAACCTAACAAACGGATATAATCCCACCAGTACAAACGGAGAAAGCTAGGAATGTCAAAAAAGACAACCTGGTAGAATTCAACAAAAATAAAAATGTACGAAAACCCATTAAGTTATTTTCTGATTCCTCAGTTTTCAAAGCAAATTCTGGATTTTAATTTCATATACCGTAATCGTCCATCGCTGTGGTCTCGAGGTATCGTGCTGCCTTGTCACTCAGCGGGCCCGGGTTCGATCCCCGGTCGGGACAGTTTTTCTGGGTGAGGTTTTTATCGGGGTTTTTCCTCACCTGTAAGACAAATGTCAGGAAAACTTTAAGGCCCAAACGGTCCCCAAAATCATATGGCCATCATTATCATCCTTATCATCATCATCCTTCACCGGTGTGGAAAGCAACGGGAAGCTACCACACCCACAATTCACTAGTAAAGCTGCAAAGCATAGCATGAAAATGCTATGATTGCAGTGAAAGACCTGCCCTCGGGCAGAATTACTATGGATGGATGGATACCGTAATCGACTTTTTTTTCATAGTACAATAAAAATTAAATCAACAAACTTGTTAAGAAAATACATGACTAACACAATAGAAAAATACAACCTATTGGATACAAATAGATCCTAGATGCAAGGTGTTAAAATGTTTATAAATAGTACAGGGTGGCCAGAAAGTCCTGCTACCAAAACAATATAACTTAGCTTGTAAAATATTTGGGACAGAGACATGTGGTTTTTGTAACATATTCTACATCTCTCAAAGATTTATTTACATTTGTTGCAGTTTGTGATTTAAAGGATAATGACGACACCACAGGAAAAGGCTAAATGTGTATGGTGGCATGCTGAGTCTCGTATATTAGAAGTAATTGTTCAGCGAAATTTCCGCCGGCAACATGGAAGAGATCCTTTATCCAAATAATCCATAATTAGATGGACCGAGAAATTTCTAGCGAGTGGCAGTGTAAATGAACTTGCCATGGAGTGCACGACCAGGTGTAAGCCAGAAAACTATCGACAATGTGCAACTTGCATTTCAATCCAGTCCTAAAAAATCGGTTCGTCGTGCTACACGGGAACCATTCATAAAGCCCTCCATAAGCGGACACATCTTGCTATAAAGTGTAAATTATGCAAGTGTTGCTGCCAACTGGCTTCCCTCGGCGTGCTGAATTTCCTGATTCCATGCTGAACGCAATTTACGAAGACAATGAGAACCTGCAGAGGGTGATGTTCTCTGATGAAGCGACTTTCTTTGTGTCTGGATATGTTAACCGCCATAACGTTCGGATAGGGAGGTACTGATGATTTACCACACTCAACATATCACCATACACATTGGGTTTTTCATGAGGTGTCGTCATTGTCCTTTAAATCACAATCTGCAACAAATATAAACAAAACTTTGAGAGATGTAGAATACGTTGCAAAAAAACGCATGTCTCTACCTAAAATAGTTTAAGAGTGTGGCAAGCAGTAATAGACTCTAAGTACTAAAACATACGATTAATAGTAATAACTGGAATGCGCACAAACGTGCACATGAGTCTATTACCAACATAAGAACCCCAAACGAATGGTACGTACCCTCTAAGGTGTAATGAATAACATGTGATTTTGGAGTGGGGATGGTGACTTTGTGGGAGGAGTCATCACCCTTATAAGACGAGCATGCGTGTGAAAACTTTCTCACACTCATACGTTCTACAAGAAACAAGTCCTACAGCAACCGTTCGCGACCTTTAGTAAATTTTAAAATCTTAAGTATTTTAAAATCCAAGATAATTAGTAACTCAGAATTTTAAGTGATATTAAATACACGTGGACTTAAGTAAAATCATCAACGTTACTCCGAATTAGTGAGGTACAAAACATTGTAATTCTATAATTCTATATGCAAAATTATTCAATAAACTGGAGTAATAAGTTTATAATATAAACATCCCTGAGTTATCATATTCTACCCTGAGCGAACCGGCACAAGAGCTAAGTTATATTGTTTTGGTAGCAGGATGTTGTGGACACCCTGCATTATAATTAAATCGACAATAAAGTTGATGTAAATGTATAATTAAAATTAGGATTAATAAAAAAGTTAAAAGTACCCATTAACTTACGATGAAGGCCCGTAGACCCTAAGGAATCACTATTCTAAGCCAATGTCATGATGAAGTAAGAAGACTAGTTTTACAACCCAATCGACTTTAGCTCCAGGAACGTTTATATTACTTATTTTTATAGAGAAAGCAGTAGCATAATTGGTTTTGCAATTACTTACAAGTCGGTAAGACACGGGTTCGAATCCCGATGGGATCAGTATTTTTAAACTATCCTAAACCTTGTGGTCCTCAGATCGACTCAACCTCTTACGTACGTATGTTTTGGCGGTAAAGGTGACCGTCACTCAGGACTGACAACCTGGTAACTTCTCCTACAAATTTCTAGAAATGTGGGAGCCTCAACTTCCTCTACCTCGAAGTTTCACAAGGCCACTAACGGGATACTGTTGCCTTTATTTATTTTACAGGTATCTGAATGCATCCTGGATCAGTCTGGGCACTAATAAGTGAAGAAAAATCTCAGTCCTAAGCGTCTACGGACGATACCTGTGCAGCCATTCCTAAGTCAAACATCTTTCCGCCCGAGTTACCTAGTAGGGCCTATAAGATAAAGAACCCAAATAATTACATAAAAAATTATAAAGTATTGCTTGGATATTGAATTTTGGAAGATGAAATTTTGTTTATTATTTAGACTGCATAAGGGGTATACACATCGGCCGCGGTGGACTAGTGGTTATGCTCCTTGTCTCTGGTCTCGAGGGTCGCGGGTTCGATGAATTTTTTTAGAATGGAGAAATCCAAGGAGCAAGTCCTCCGGGAGGGACTTTAAGCCGTGGGTCCCGAGTCTGAAGATTTTCAGGCTCGTAAAAGATCCTTAAGCCTGAATGAAAAGGCCTCAAAGCAAAATTTGCCGAATTTTCCCGTTCTAGTACTACCTTGGTTTCCTAGATGTCAGTATGAGGCGGAACGCTGACCACGAACCACTCAAATGATATCTATACGAAAACAAGTGTAACTAAATTAGTATGGTTCAAATTCTTCCCTGTTGGGGGAGAGCGCCTAAATATCTGTTAAGGGAAACAAGGGCTTACAAGATACAAGCAGATGAAGTATACACAAGATAATTCTTTACTTTCGATATCACAAAAGAGGACATGTTTATATTCTGAATCTTACACAATATATATATATATAATATATATATATATATATATATATATATATATGACTAGAGCATGGATCTCACTTCCCAGTCATGTCAGGGATCGTCAGTCACTATCATTAATTCAATTCAAATTAACTGATATCCTAAATCCTACACAATGAAAATACTACATGCATAACAATTATATTGAGCGTTTGGTATATACCTATAAATATTCATCTAGGAACCTATCCTTACTTTATTTTATTTTAATTCTATTCCATGTTTCGTTAGTCTTATTCTTCTACATCATGGAATTAGGTCATACACCTTTTCCACATCAAGAGACCACATCGCTCCATCTAGTTATGGGGTACCCAATATTTCTTCTTCCTTTGGGTTGGTAGTAAAGCAAATTTTGTGGGAATCTATTGGGTGTTATTATTTCTATATGTTGGAGCCAGTTAGATCTTGAATTTTATCTGTAACATTGTATATATTTAACTCGGTTCTTATTCTTCAGTATACTTTTTATGTAACATTGTACAGCCTGCTATTGAACGGAGGGAGGAATTTAATTTCAACTACTGTATTTTCATTTTATTTGAACTATCAAGTGTCCAATTTTCACAAGCAAACGTTAACATAGGTACTGCCATGGTTTTGTGTGTTACCTAAAATTAGGCTACATCCGCTTCTGCTTTGTTTAGTCTATATTTTAATAATATTTTAAAATTGTAATTAGTATTTCATTTTTTGTATGATTTTATTATTAACAGAAACAACTCACTAATATTACTTTTTAATAATAATTATTAATTTGCTTTTTATTATTTAATAAAAATAGTATTAAGATTTGTCAATATATTTACCTAATGCCTTGTATATATAAGCGATAGATTAATTCATTATAGTTTATTACTTTATTTGTATTTTTTCTTTTCTTTTTATGTATAGCAGATTCGAGCTGTTATACCTTTCTGTATACATTCTATGATTAGTTTAATTGTATTGTATTATTAGACATTATTTTCATTATTATTCAATTTCACAGATAATTACTTGTAGTATGTATTATTATTCTATTTTTTTGTATTTAAATGTAACATATTTTTGTCCTGGTGAGTGGAAGAGAAAGCCACCATGGCCTTAACTCCACCAGGCTAAATAAATATACTCTATTATTCGCTGGTTAAATGGAAGAGATGGCCTTATGGCTTTAAATCTGCCAGCTTAAATGAATAATTATTTTTATTGTTTTATTGCGAATGGATCCATAAAGGACTAAGCAAAGTATTTAAGGCGTTTCTTTTGACTCCCTGTTTTGGCTATGCGCTTAATAATAATAATAATAATAACAACAACAATAATAATAATAATAATAATAATTTTTTTTTATTGCGGATGAGCCCATGTAGGACTACGCAAAGTACTTAGAGGCGTTTCCTTTGAGCCCAAATTTATTTCATTATTTTGCTATGAGCTTGTTTTCTATGATCTGTCCAAGTTGTTTCCAGTTTTTTCTTCGGTTTGTCCTCTTGGTCAACTTGCCACTTATTCACCTTAATTCTAAATATATCTCTGTTTGAGATATCTTCTTTAGTAATTCCTGCCAATTTTAAGTCCTTTTGACTTCATCAATCCACTTCATAGTATCCACTGGAGCTTTACTTCTGTTTTCGCAGATTATTATTATTATTATTATTATTATTATTATTATTATTATTATTATTATTATTATTATTATTATTATTATTATTATTTCTGATTATTCTAAGCAGATACTAATATTATTAGTTTCAAACGTCCTGATTTATAAATACAATACATACCAAAATAAGTAAATAAATTAACATCATTACAAAGTCAATAAAATAAGTGTTTAATCATAAAGAGATATTTTTGTATTACTCTAAATTTCTTTTTCAAGTGGTAACCGTGACATTTAAAACGCGACTACCCTCTGTGATTTAAATTCCCCTCGCGGGGCAGGAAGTTGTCTAATCTAATGAATCTAAAAAAAACACACACATTATAAATTAATCTGAATACGTGACCGGTGCACAGAGCGGCCGGACCGGGGTAAAAACTCTGTAACACTACTCGTATGCATTTCAAATATAAGGCAATCTCGCTAACTTCATTTTTTGCAAGTGCTATAAACCTCAATTAAAATGCAACTTATTACAAAGACCGCACTAAAAGGATTTTACAACACCCTGATTAAGGTTGGACACTCACACACACTCGCCATGCAAAAAAAGAAACTCCCCTACATTATCTCAAATGCTGTGTTTGCTGAACACAAAGGCAACCCATTCTCTGTTACAAAGACAAATTCTAGAGACACAACTAGTAATGATCGATTGCGCTTGTAATTCAGTCTATCTATACTTAAAAATCCAACTAATATTAAAATAATGTAACCAAATTTTATATAACATACTATTTTATTTATTTTAAATTCTTAATACATTTTGAGGGTTGCTAACAAACTAACTAACTCACCAGCACTATCAAACCCGTGGGTTCACTCACGGATAACTCTTACTTACTCACTGGCACTATCGAACCCGTAGGTTCATGGCCGCTCGGACATAAGCTCTCCATACATCCCTATGAGCTAATGCTTTCCAATCATTCCCTGTATAATCTTCTTCTTCTTCTTCCTTCCAAGTATTAGGCCGAGGCCTGTTACGATCCTATAGAAAATTTTCCCTTTTGAGGGAAATTCTCGTATAAGACTTGAAAGCATAATAATAGTCCCTTCGATTGGTTGCTGGCCAAAGGAAGGCACGACCAGTGATGGGACTGCCATCTTATAGCCTCTGGTCAGGCTTTTCTGGAGAAGAAAAGAAAATAAAGGAAAGAAGAAATGGAAGAAAGGAAAGACTCCCTAGCCCTCGGATGCCCTAATAGCATCGGGGTCGAAAAAACAAGAGTTAACCAAGAGAGGTTAGATAGTAAAGTTAAAAGAGTGCAAAACACAAGTAAGTGGAAGAAATGTTTTGCACAGCTTGGGCACCTTGTGGTCGCCATCCACATATCCCCTAGATGAGGACCCCCTGAGGGGCCCTGTATAATCTACTTCCCTCAAATCATCGTTCTTGGTCTACCAACTGGGCGTTTTCCTTCTGGCTTTCCTACAAGAAGCTTCCATGTATAAGTCTTTCGTTCCCCATACGTGCAACATGTCCTGCCCATCGCAGTCTACGAGAACTTAACTGTTCTTATTATATCTGGCATCCTATAAAGACCATGTAGTTCGTTGTTATGTAGTCTTCTCCATTCACCTGTCTGTTCATCTCTCTTTGGTCCAAAAATTTTCCTAAGTACTTTATTCTCAAATACTTGTAATCTCCTTTCCACCCTTAAAGTAAGAGTCCATGTTTCGCACCCATATAGTATAACTGGTAGAATAGGCCTAACAGTTTTATATATTTTCAGTTTAACGTTTTTTGAAAGGAGTTGGGACATCAAGGGTCTACAAAGACAAATTCTAGACACACAACTAGTAATGATCGATTGCGCTTGTAATTCAGTCTATCTATACTTAAAAATCCAACTAATATTAAAACAATGCAACCAAATGTTATGTAACATACTATTTTTTTTTATTTTAAATTCTTAATACATTTTGAGAGTTGCTAACAAACTAACTAACTCACCAGCACTATCAAACCCGTGGGTTCACTCACGGATAACTCACAATAACGAATTTTGACTTTCACCTCATTTATGCCAAAAAGCTCGGGATAAGTAGATTCCCGGGAAACGCCGGGTAATCAGAACGGAGTATCTAAAAATAATTACGATATACATTTTTCCCGTTTACTTAAACATAAAACACATTATTTTTCGTCTTTTAGCTCATTTATGCCAAGAAGATAGGGATAACTAGATTCTCGGCCAAACGCCGGATAAACAGTACGGGGTATCTAAAAATAATTAAACCAATTCTCTTAATCTCTAGACTATTAACCAGATTTACTTTTACTCCTAAATTCAAATCGTGGAAGATTGTCCCATGCTACGAGTTACGGTAAACCCAGAAAATTGGGTAAACATGGATAATTTTCTGGACAAAACGCAGAAAATATGAACAATGCTCATTCGTGAATAAATAAATGTGAAAGCAAAATATATCATTAATACTTAATAATTTTACGTAACCTAATTAATGTATAATACAACTGAATTGCTATTTATTGTTTTCTATCTACTGTATATACATACAAACATAAGGACTTAATTAAACTAAAAGTAAGATACATACAATGTTATTTACAAATATGGATCGCACGGGCAGTAAGCCGTACGTGCTGTTGACAGTCCGTTACAATAAGTTGATGTTTAAAAACAAAAACAAAAAGAAACAAAAAAAGAAAACAATAATATTACAATTAGATATCAATACAATTACAATATACATTAACTTAGTTATGTAGAATTATTAAGAATTAATGGTATTGCAATTTGTTAACATATTTATTTATTCTTGAATAAGTATTGTTCTTATTTTCCGCGTCTTGTCCAGAAATCTACCCAAGTTTATCCAATTTTCTGGGTTTACCAGTAACCTGTAGCATGCCAACCTACCACGATTAGAATTTAAAAATCTTTCCGGTAATATCTGACGCCTCCAATATTCTAAATCGTTACGTTTTCCTAATATATGTATCTCGTCTTCAAAGCTCCCGCACATTACGTATTCGCATATCGTGATCGTCGCTAATTTTAAAAAATGTCCATGCCTCTAGCCTGAACCTAGCAAGCCCTGATCTCTCTTTAAATCCTAGATTGAGCATATAAGACTATTGTCCCCAAACTTGTTTTACGTCTCTTTGTAAAAACAGTGATCGTTTTCCCCCACATTCGGCCAAAATATTTTGTCGGTTTATATCTAAGTACCTCCTTCTAATTTTTCTCCACACATTCTTGCGATTTTCAGTTCCTTTTTCCCATACCCAACCCATCCCAATCTTTTGGAGTTCTATATTACTAGATATTGTTTTATTGATACGGACTGTCAACTACACATACGGCTTGCTTGACCGTTCGTCCCATATGTGTAAAGAACATTATACGTATCTCACTTTTAGTTTAATATAGTCGTCATAGGGCCTACAACTAATTTTACCCATATAAATCATCCATAACATTTAAGAAATTTAAGTGGAATTAAACCGCTAAAGTTTTAAGTTAGCAGCTTTCACTTGATCAACATACTTTCTTAGCTGGAATATTAATTCAATTATATTATTAAAATAGCCGCGAAGACATAAGCTCTCCATACACTCCTTTCCTAAGCTAATATTTTCCAATCATCCCTTCTATAATCTACTTTCTTCAAATCATGGTTAACATTATTCTCCTACATCATTCTTGGCCTAGTTATTGGACACTTTCCCTCTGGTTTTCCCACAAGAGTTTCCGTGCCCCTCTCTCATTCTCTATTCGTATCACATGACCTGCCCATGGAGTCTACGAGACCTAATTGTTTTTATAATATCTGGTTTCCCCATCTCTCATCTATGGATGTGAAAACCTGGATATTAACAAAGGCAGATAGTAAACAAATAGAGGTTGCTGAAATGAAGATGTTGAGGGGCAATAGCAGGATACCAAAGAACCGATAAAAAAAAACGAAGATATAAGAACAGAACTTAATATGTTTAATCTCTGTGAAAGAATAAAATATTATCAAAATGCTTATCTTCAGCACGTATTACGAATGAATGAACAGCGCATACCAAGAAGAATGTATAATTATAAACCAAAAGGGAGAAGAATGTTGCGAAGACCATTGAAGAGATGGAAGGACCAATTCGATCTATAATGAGATCGGAACAGGCCATTGGGCTTAATCCTTGTTGTTGTTGATGATGATGATGATGATATCTGGTTTCCCATAAAGATCACGTAGATCACACTTGTGGATTGCTACGAATGCAAATAGTCATCATCATTCAGAGTTTCCATTTATGTTCAGGTCGTTCCAGATAATCTCCTCCACAATGTTCTATCCAGCTACACTTCCTCTTCCTCGATTTTTTTTTTCCAAATTATAATCCTGTTTGTCTATATACGTTTTAATTTGATCCAGCCATCTTGTCTTGAGTCTTCCCACGTTTCTACTGCCTTTCATTTGCAGATCTATAGCCCTCCTTGGTATTCTTCTCTTCGCCATCCGTTGTAGATGTCAGACTCATTTTAACTTATTTTCTCTATTATTTCTGTCAATTGTTTGCACTCGCAGTGAACATATTGGGGAGTTCATTGTTTTGTCATAATTTCAATACTCCTAGAACATTTCATTCAATTATTTAATTCTTTGTTCTCTTTTTCGTTATTGTACAGGTCAGTGACGAATCTTACTTTACACAACGGGGTATTCACAATAATCTAACCATAAAAGATTTTTCCTCAAGGCATGTCTCAATAAATTTATCCATCCATAATAATTCTGCCCGAAGGCAGGTTTTTTCCTCCAATCATAGCATTTCCATGCTATACTTTGCAGCTTTACTAGGGAATTATAGGTGTGGTACCTTCCCGTTGCTTTCCACACCGATGAAGGATGTTGATGATAACGGTAAGGATGATAATGATGGCCGGATGATTTTCGGGGACCATTTGGCACTAAGCTTCCTGACATTTGTCTTACAGGTGAGGAAAAAACCCGAAAAAAACCTCACTCAAGAACTCTCCCGACCGGGAATCGAACCCGGGCCCGCTGAGTGACAAGGCAGCACGCTACCTCGAGACCACAGCGGTGGACTCAATAAATTTATATGATTATAAAAATATTGAAAGATAAATCATGAATCTCTAACAAGTTAATCGAATAATTATGAATTATAATTTATGAATAATTAAAGTATGCAATCTTAATTCAGATATTCTCCAATTTCGGTTGACATGAAGTTTTGAAGACTTTTATTCATGTGTTGAAGTAGATCTAGGTTCATTTCTCTAAGTTCATAAGTTTCATTTTGAGATGATAAAAATGTTGTTAATAAAGTGCAGAATGTTATTTATTAATCTGTAATCCTCTCCTCTGCCAGAACACTCAAGTGATCATCTACCATTTTAATTGGAAGGAATATTTTGATTCGTTTCAAAGTTTAAAAACATTATCCTGGATCTGATGTAGTGATGGGTACTTGTGGCAATTATTCTCATGTATATTATCCATCAATATTTGTGATAAATAACAACTGTTCCATCAGCATTCTGAAAATAGAATTTCTTCTGTAGAGGACGTCCAGCTCGTTCTAAGCTGTGATCTTATTAAAAACGGGGAAGTCCGTTTTATACAACTCTATCTCAGGAAACTCTTTTGCAAATAATTTAAAAAGAATGATATCCACAAATATGGCTGACACACTATCATTAATAATAATAATAATAATAATAATAATAATAATAATAGTAATAATTTATTTATATACAGAATTTTAATGTTTACACATCTTTCCGTGCCTAAAGTTGTATTTTTCTTCTCCACTCGAATAATAAGAATAATAATAATAATATATTTCTATCTTCGGGTTTTTACAGCTGCTGCCGTCTTCCCGTGCCAAACATCCAAAGCCTACGATCTTGGGCATCTTCAATGCTTAGCCGTCTTGTTTGCATTACTGTCTTCATGTTTTCCTTCCATGTAAACTTTGGTCTCACTCTTTTCTTCTTTCTGGTCGGTTACCATCGCTCATATAATAATCATCATTATCATCCGGTATCATGGCAGCTGCCGCCGTCTTCCGGAAATCAAATGCCATTAATTTTTCCAAAGATAAGGATACGGATTGTATACGTTTGTCAGAATCATGGCGATTACAGATTTATTTCAAATTAAAAAGGTAAAGTGGTCCTTACGGGGCCCCTGGAGTAGTAGGAGGTTAAATTTCCCACCTTTCTAGACAATCGGCACTCGATGTCAGCTGGGTTGTCAACTCTGCGTGTCGACCGTCTTTGCTCCCAGAACAATTGTCTGGTATTCATTAGATTAGAGGCTGAGTTAAACCCAGGACCATGGTGTTGCCAGAAGGTTTGGGTCAGTTTAAAAATCCGGACCCCCATCAGGATTATTATTGGTGTATATATACTTTCATTTTTAAGTTTTTGTCCCACCAATATCTACTTTTTTTACATTAGAAACAGAGGAACTGCTATAAAGCGAAACCACTGTAACTATATTTAACTTTAAGCAGGTTAATAGTGCACAATAGGGGAAAAATGTGTATGTTGTTCCACAAATGCATGTAAAACGATATGAGATTTGAAATAATCCTCGAATAGTGTTAACATTTGCAGGCATAAGTGGACTATGAAGAGCAATACATGTGTACGTTAGCAATGCTACAAAAAGTCACGTCCATAATGTGAATTTGATTGTTTTCCCGCAATTATAACAGCTGTTTGCTAGAACTACTTGTCATTAAATGATGATTCCTCCGTTACATTCCATAAAATCAATCTCTCAATTTGTGCAACACTGAATCAAAGCAAAATGTTAACTTTTAATTAACGAATACAAGTAGCATTTGCAGCAAGCCAAGTTTTGGGATTTCAAAAAAAAGTTCCACGCCAATTTTCCATTAACGATATCTGGAATTTCTTTGTATAACTCATTAATAATTTTACAGTGTGTGTAGCAACGATATATCATGTGATGTTGCTATGAATAATACCGTATTTGCATTTTTTTAAAAGGAATCAATTAACAGATTAGTCTCAAAAATTGCTTTTAAGGTAATTCTACAATCTATAAGGGCATAACAGGCCAATGTTGGGCCTTAGCCTGTCCTTTGTTAGGAGTTACTAAGACCAATTAATTTAGTTACGCTTATTTCCCTAAGTATGTCATGAGTGGTATGCAGTCAACATACCGACCCAATGAGACATCTAGAAAGCAACTTAAATATTGCTAGGATGAATAAGTTCGCTAAATTTTGTTTAGAGGCCTCTTTATTCAGGCTTAAGGAACTTTTACATGCCTGAAAATCTTCAGAATGGAGACCAATGGCTTAAAGTCCCTCCCTGAGCACATGTTCCTTGGATTTTTCCATCCAAAAAATCCATCTACACCGGTCGGATTTGAACCCGCGACCCTCGGGACCAGAGGCATGAAGCATAACCACTAGTTCATAAGGTAAAATTAGCATATATTAATATACGCCGTTTTTCTTTAAATATCCTGGCAATCTACACTTCGAAATATGTGGTAATATTTATATAAAAATCGGTAATATTTATATTTAAAAATCAGCCATATTCCCAAAATTACAACAAGAGAAAAGTTTTTAAAGACCTTCATCGATATTAAAATATCTTTGTATTTCTTACGACTGAAGAAAGCCTCTTCTTATTGATGTTCTTTCTCATGTTTCCGTAAGAAATAAATCGATATGGTTCGTAAATTTCAATAAGTTAACAACAAACTCAATAACCCAAGTCTGTATATATTCTTCTTCTAATTCATGAAATTAGGCCTCTTGACCTGTTTTCACATAAAGTGGGATTTAATGAATCTTCCCATCTAGTAAATGGACGTCCAACACTTCTTTGTACTTTAGTATCAACTGAATGATTCTACCTGTAGGCATTCTTTTAACATGTTCATACCAGTTGCAGACATTACGTTTAAAATCTAGAACGCATCAACTATTACATCTTTAGATAGCATCGATATTTTATGACTTCTCCTAAGAAGGAAGTCGTGCCATCGAATTTTTTTGCCGAAAAAATTGCATATACCTTGGCCGGAACCTCGGATTACGGGGCGGACGATTTCGCAAGACCACCTTGCCCAACAATGAATTTATGCGCTATCATTTTTTTCGAATTCAGAAAAAAATCCAAAATTACGGCGTTCTTTGTCCCATACCGGATAAACTGAAACTTTGTCTTCATTCACATCTCAGATTTTGGAGGGAAAAAAAAGCAGTTTCTTTATTCCGGGTTTAACTTTATTTAAACTAAAATCTACGAGACAGCAAAATACAATTAAATAAGAAGGATAATAAGCTGAAAATTAAACAAAATTACCTTAAATGTTGAATGTACAAAAATGGACAGCCAGACGGCCGTCGGCGGACAGACAGACATGCAGGCAGGCAGGCAAACATATGGTCAGACAATCAAGCAGCAGACAGGCAAACAGATAGCCAAATCACTAGGCAGGTAGACAAACAAGCATTAGGCAGGTCGACAGATAAACAAACAATCAGCAGACAGGCAGAAAAACAGGCAGGCAAGCAGATAAGCAAATAGGTAGACAGGTACAGAGGAGAAGACAGGCAAATAGGCAAGTATACAGATAGGCATATATATATATATATATATATATATATATAATCATATACATAGAAAAATAACATTTCTTTTGAAGAGATTTTTTAACCTAAGACATTTCAAACCAGTTGCACACATATCCAATAGAACATCTGAACTCTACACACAAACATGGCATTAATTAAAAGTTTTTAAAAGCTGAGATTTGTAATATTTTTTAAAATATTAATCGTCATATTATTATAAAGTAGCTTTAAACAATAAGCCACATGATTTTTATTAATCTAAACGATTGATGAATTTTTAAATGCATTTTATTTTTATAAATATAATAGTTAATATTATATATATATATATATATATATATGTATTACAAATCCGGCCTTCATTGCACGAATGTGATCTAAATTTTAAAGACTTATAAGTCATGAAGAGTCAAAATATTAGTCATACCGAATATTGAAACATCATATTGTACACGTCAGACAGACAGACGGACGGTGTTGTGGAGCGCCCGGTGGTGGATCGAACATAGCAACCCCTGACTTTATTTGCCGTAGCTTCTTTTTTCAGTCTGCTACATCATAAGAACTGAGTCCATTACACCACTCGGTTGATGAAGTTTGCTTCTCAAGATTTTTATGTTAGTGCTCAATCCAGGGCCCTAGGGATCTTTCCCACCCTACCTTAGATATACTCTCTATCTGCCCTCTTCCTTTCTTCCTGCCCTTTTAAATCTAATTTCTCGAATATTCCCGAAAATCCGATTTCTGCCCTATCAGAAATGAATCGGCTACAATTGTTAAAAATGCACTGCAATCACAATGAAAATTATGACAGTATCGGCCAAATATCTCGCATACATTTTTAAAATAATTTATTGAATATACTTTTGTTTTTATTGCATTCATTTTCTTGGAAATTATTATCGTACGTAATGCCACGAGTGATTTCCAATTTATCTAGAGGATTTGGAAATCAAGAATGGTAGGCCTATTTGTTAGGGCTATTTAATGAATAAAATTAAGCTGTATACTCACGAATCATTATTTAAATATACTTATTTTAAAATATTTATACATTAATGTAAATGGCGATGTTTGAAAACAAATGGGAAATGTTTGAGTTTCATAGTTTAGTCACTGTAACTTGATCATATTTATTGCCCAATAGGAACGCAATATTTTGTAAGAATGTATCCTAGTGGAGAAAAAATGAAACACATCAAACTGTACATTATAACCAACTTTATAGGTTATTAATTTTTTTAGGAAACAACTCAGTAAAATCATAATTTAAAAACACAATTATTGAACACACAATTATCAAATATGTAGTTCGAAGGAATCTGTCCATTATTTGCTATATTCAATGTAATTGCTCGAGAGTCAGTCACTGCAAAATAATGCTCTGATCTGTTCAGAATATTAAAAGGAGGAGCTTTCTTTAATATGATAAACAGAAGTAGATAAATATCAAGGTGAAATACGACTGTGATTGGTTGTAAAACAAAATTAATTGAAACATGATTGGTCATTGATTCCCATTTGGGGCATGAGTTAAATAGTCGTCATAAAATGGCCTTCACAACCTGAAGTATTCTATAAATATTAGATAAAACAATATATTTAACTCAAATGTGATTATTTTTAACGAATGTCTGCATTTCAGAATTTCACAAACAATGTATAATGAGATCAGAATAAGCTATACGAGTTATGAGATCAGTGGGTGTTATTTTATGTCAGTGGTGCATTAAATAACTCTCTGGCACAATCGAACTCGGAAGTTCATGGCGGTGAGCATAAACTCTCCACATTTCCCTATCCTAGCAAATGTTTTCTAATCATATGTGTTGTATAATTCACCTCCCTCAAACAATGGTCAATATTATTCTCCTACCTCGTTCTTGACTCACCTACTGGGCTCTTTCCCTCTGGTTTTCCTACTATACGTTTCCACTATACCTTTAATTCCCCATTCTTGCCACATATCCTGATCACATTCTACGAGACAACTGATCTTATTACACATGCATATCATAAAGCTCACATCGTTATGCAGCTTTCTCTATTCGCTATCCATTCGTCTCTCTTTGGTCTAAAAATTGTCCTAAGAACTTTATTCTAAAACACTCGTAAGCCTTATTCTTGTCTCATATCTTAAATTAAGAGATCATATATAACAGTGTAACTGAAGAATCGCATATTAAGGCAAATATACATACGTGTTTTCAGTTTAAAATTTTTTTACAGAAGTTTGGTTTAAAAGACTTACTGTAATGTCATTGTTGCATTGATACAGTTTAATTAATTAAAAGATATACATTTTAAATATATGCTTTGTAGTTATT
The DNA here is from genome assembly GCA_030220185.1 of Diploptera punctata. NCBI lineage: Eukaryota > Metazoa > Arthropoda > Insecta > Blattodea > Blaberidae > Diploptera > Diploptera punctata. The sequence continues at coordinate 45,146 of JASPKZ010009271.1, forward strand.
TAAAGTCGCATTAACTATAATGTTATACATCAATTCTGACCATTTAGAACGTGGTCTATACTCCAAAATCCAAAAGTTGAAATCCACTACCCTAGACCGGATTTTAAAAAATGATCTTTGGAGAAAAAATTAAAAGTTAATTATCCAGACGACTAGAATATATTATTTCAATACAGGTAATGAAATTTACAAGTTGGAATTAGAAAGGAAAATGATTGAGCAGGTCTTCTTCTTCTTCTTCTTCTTCCGAATGCAGTATTGGGTGATGATGCCCGTTCTGCGACTACAAAAACTGATCTTTCCATCGGTTGAAGGGTCTTCCGAGGTCTCTTTTGCCTTTAGGGTTGAGGTGGTAAATCATCTTTGGTAAACGGGAATTTGACATTCTCTGGACGTGTTGGAACCATTTAATCTGATAATTTTGTATATGTTCAACCATTTCCCTACTATTCCACTGCATCCTTATCTCATCACTTTTCATTCTATCCCTTAATGTTACTCCAGTTAGTGATCGGAGGAATCTCATTTGTGAACTATTAATGCGGGATTTATCTTTTGCTCGAAGTGTCCAGCATTCACTTCCGTATAGTAGAGCAGGTTTGGCTATGGCATTATGAAATCTCAATTGGATTTCATTGAGCAGGTAATGTAATCAAATATTTAGTACGGAAATAACCAGCTGGAGATCGTTATATAATGAAGACACACATCAGACTAGCAGTGAGAGTGGTTGTTTTTTTAATGATACCATATGGAAAAACAAGTACTTAAATAAAGGTACCAAAACAAGTATATATATATATATATATATATATATATATATATATAAAGCAGTGATACGCCCAATATTGACCTATGTCTCCAAAACAAGAGCAGATACTGTTATAACAAAATAAACTTTAGAAACAAATGAAATGAATATTCAGAGGAAGATTTAAGGAAAATTAGAAGTGAAGAAATAAGAAGGCAGCTGAATATTCAGGCAATATGTGAATGGGTGGAAAAAAGAAGATTTTAATGGAATCAACATATATCCCGCGTGATACCAGATATAATTGTACACTTAGCAAGAAATAAGTTACCAGAGAATGAGAGGATACCTGGAAGACCAAAAAAAAAAAAGATGGAAGGACTCTTAATTCTGAATGGAACAGGTCATGGACCTAAAATAAAGAGATGAAGAAGAATAGGATAATGATGATGAAATCTGGACACATAGTTACGATATTACCGTATTATGAATTGTAAATACCTTAGTCATTTTCGAATTAACTTGAAACTTCATGCCCTTGGCCTACCAGCAGGCAGTTGGTCACACATCTAGAAGTGTTAATCACAGAAGTGGAAAATCATTCAGTAATTTTTTTTATTTTTTTTTTTTGGAATTTATTGCCTTTTTTTCAGAATAAAGAAAATACATATGCATTTACATTGCGCACGGGCCTGCTTGGCCGTACGTGCATTATTTTTCCTTGAATAAAAAATAAAACTAATCATAATATAAACAAATACCTACAAATACACCTGTATCAAAAACAATAACAGGCTACATATAAGTAAAATCTATGTCTACACTACATCACAATAATACATATCTACATTCATCCATATTCCGTACATTAATATTAAAAAAAATGCTAGAAAACAAATTAGAAAAAAAACACACACATACATACATACACCCACATACCCCCACACATATACACACCACACGCTCATACCCCCCTCCCCCCGTCACTGCAGGCATCAAATACATTATCAGACTATTCAACTTATCAGACCTACTCATTACATAACATAATTAAAGATCGAAAACAAAGACCATATTGAGATTCTTCTTATTGATAATACATATATCCTTAATCTACAATTTTGTTATATCTCAATTTTCTTACTGTACCCAAAAATTTGCATGTTTTTGATTCACTCTCGATCCGTCCTAAAAGATCCCAACACGCCACTCTCCCTCGATCCCACCTGAAAAATCTCTCCGGCAGCATCTGTAATCTAAGTTGTTCTGTCTCTCTACAGAATGCTATAATATACTGCCAGTTTTCATGGTCATCGCATAGTGGGCATAGTTTAATGCCTTCATCATTTGTTAAATTATGGGCCATCCATCCCCCCAAATGAAACCATGCAATAGCACTTCTATCATCTCCATCCAAAGAGTCAACATACTTCTCCCTTCCCCATCCAGTAATTAGATCCATAGGGGTGACATGTGGTCAGCTTGTCGGGCCTCCAGTCATTATAAGTGGTTATCTGAGCCTGCATTTTTTTAATTATTTAAATTTAATGATGAAATTGACTCGGATGGTAGCATTTTGGACTCGTATTCTGTCTCGAGATCAAGTTTCGAAATCGACTAATCCGATGACGTATAGCTTAGATTTTATTGATATTTTCTTTCAGTGCCACTCAAGGCACATGCTAAGTTATATTTTAATTATCACACGAAAATATTTATTTTGATTTTTTAAAACATTTATAACCCAGCTTTAAAGAATAAACATAATTTAATACAGGAAATAAAGTGTTTGTACAATCCATATAAAACAATTTACATTTTAACTTACAAACTAACTCACTGGCATATCGAATACATAGATTCATAGCCTCGCGAACATAAGACCTCCATACATCCCTATCCTAAGCCAATGTTTTCCAATCTACCACTGTATAATTTACCTCCCTCAAATCATGGTTAATGTTTTTCTCACCTCATTCGCGGCCTTCCTATTGAGCGTTTTCCTCTAGCTTTCCTACAAGAAGTTTTCATGTCCCTATTTTGTTCCAATTCATAGTATGTGCAATTTAACTGTTCATATTACATCTGTCTTCACATAAAGATCATATGACTCTCTGTTAAGTAGGGCCTAGTATTCTTCATTCATCTGTTTGTTCGTCTCTCTTTGGTTCAAAAATTATCCTAAGAACTTTATTGTCAAATACACGTAATATTTTCTCATCTAAAGGAGTCTAAATAAATCTATTCTAAATCTAAATTGTTTCCCATTATTATAGCTTGAAGAATAACAGTTTTATATATTTTCAGTTTAACAATTTTTTAGAGAATTTGGGATGATAAGTGTTCCTGTAATGCGTAATAGCAATCATTTGCAGAATTGAGCCTATATTTAATTTCCTTCTGCACTGCATTCCTATTTGTAATTATTATTTATAGATATTTGAATTCAGTTACTTATTCATTTTTTTTATTTGTTATTAACTTACATTTCCATTATATAATACATTTTTATGCCATCAATCATCATGATCGTTATCTTAATGATGTGGATCTTCGTGTGCATTTCGCTTACTCGGAAACCTAAAGTGAGTTTTTATGCTTGGATATACATTTAGTTTTATTGATGTTCACTTCCAGCCCCAATTTATTATTGTTACTCAATGGGATATGCATATTGGTTCTTATCATCTTCTCTCGCCATCGCCCAATAATAATACATCATCAGCATATACCAAGCGTTTATTAATACAATTGAGTTGTACGACTTCTTTACTTATATTTACATTTTACAATTAATATCATATTTTTTTCATCTTTACCTTGGTTTAACCTTTCACTTTATAGAACTTTTACAAGGGGCACAACTTGCCGAGAGAGTATTTTAAACTCCGGATTACATACATACGTTTTAGACACACAGAGGCATGGAGGGCCTCACTGGATGAATGATCATCTCAATCCCAAGGACATATCTGAGACAGCAGAAATATTTAAGACAACACACACCATTCAAGGAGAATATGATTGTAGCGTCCAGATGATATCCGGGGACTATTCGGGCCTTAAATATCCCTGTCATTTGTCTTAGAGGTGAGGAAAAAGCCTCGAAAAAACCTCACACAATAAACTTGTCCCAAACATGTACTGAACCCGGGCCCGCTACAACGTATTTATTACTACATTACAGGAATGGGCAGTTTCATAGTTCACTGAAATAAAAATAATCAACGATTCTGTAGAGGACAAAAACTCCATATTTCTGGTTAAGACATTTTATGCATCTGTTCTATATGTGATATGGTATGAAACCAATGAAGCTTCTTTAGATAGAAAATAAACAAATATCCAATTTACTTTTAATAAAATATTGTAATGTAAGCTATGAAATATTGGTCAATTGTTTAAAAGTTATATAATAATATTTTCAAAAATACAAGAATCCAGTTATTAACAACTTTTGATGCCGCGTATATCATGAACAAGCAAGGATGTATTATAATTCTCAAGACACTAACTAACTAACTCACTGGCACTATCGAACCCGTAGGTTCATGACCTCGCGGACGTAAGCTCTGCAAACACCCCTATCCTGAGCTAATGTTTTCCAATCATCCCCTGTATAATCTACTTCCCTCAAATCATAGTTAATGTTCTCCCACCTCATTCTTGGTCTACCCAACTGGGCGTTTTCCCTCTGGCTTTCCTAGAAGAAGCTTCCATGCACCTCTTTCATTCCCCATTCGTGTCACGTGAGCCGCCCATCACAGTCTATGAGATTTAGCTGTTCTTATTATATCTGGCTTCCTATAAAGACCATGTAATTCACTGGTATGCAGTCTTCTCCATTAACCTGTCTGTTCATCTCTCTTTGGCTCAAAAATTTGCCTAAGTACTTTATTCTCAAATACCTGTAATCTCCTTTCATCCCTTAAAGTAAGAGTCCATGTTTCGCATCCATATAATATAATTGGTAGAATAATCGTTTTATACTTTTTCAGTTTAACGTTTTTTGAAAGGAGTTGGGACATCAAGAATCCCTGTAATGCATAATAGCATGCATTTCCAGAATTGAGCCTATGTTTAATTTCTTTGTGCATCTCATTCATATTTGTGATTATTGTTCCTAGGTATTTGAATTCAGCCACTTCCTCAAAATTTCCCTCATTTGTCATTAGCTGTCCATTTCCATTATATAATGTATTTCTATGTGTGACCATATATTTTGTTTTATTGATATTTACTTACTACCAGGAACTATCAAGCAAGAGGAAGGCGTGATGTTGGAAGACCTAGAAGACGTTGGGCTGATGCAATATGAAGTCGGAACGGGCAATTGCCTAATCCCTGGAGTGATGATGATGATGATGATGATATTTACTTCCAGTCCCAATTTCTTAGTGCTACTCAACAGTAAGTGCGTGTTGTCCTTTAGTATCTCCTCGCTATCGCCCAATTGTACTACATAATCAGCATAAACTAACAGCTTATTAATATAATTGAGTTGTAGGCCTTCTTCATCCTCTAACCACATATTAAAACTCTCAAGCCACAAATTAATTAATTATATATTTATTTATTTATTTAGCAGGTTTCACAATGTTCACATCTTCCTGCGCCCAATTAATCTAATGTCATTCTCCTACACATCTCTCTGTCATTCCAATTTCCATCGTCCAATCTCTTTTCCCTCATTCTGCTCACCACACCATCAATTCAAGTTATTTTTCAGGTACTTTTAACTGAACATAGGTAGAATTTTTTTGGCTACTTAACTCATGTCGCAAATGGTAGTCAAGGACCAATCACGTTTCGATTAATTCTGTTTTACACCAATGACAGTCGTGTTTCACCTCGCTCTTTATCGATTTCACTTTATCAGCTCCTGCTTTTGTGATAAAGAAAGCTCATCCTTTTTTAATGTATTTTTCTCCAACAAATACATTGAATATAGCAAATAATGAATAGATTCAGTGATTTTATTGAGTTGTTTATTCAAAATATAAATGATTAACCTATAATGTTGATTATAATAGTTTGATGTGTTTCATTATTTCTCCACTAGAGTGCATTCTTACAATATTGCGATCCTATTTGGCAATAAATAATATGACCGAGTTGCAGTGAATATACATAACCTCACATTTCTAATTTGTTTTCAAACATCGCCGTTTACATTAACTATTAAATATTTTAAAACACTGGTAACTATATTCAAATAAATATTTTTTAGTAAAAAGCTTAATTTTATTCGTTAAATAGTCCTAACAAATGCCGCTCTTGTTTTCCAAATTCTCTAGATAAATTCATTCCTCACTTCGTGAGTCGAGAATTTATCGATAATTTGGAAATCACTCGTAGCATTACTTATGATAAACATGACAGAAGAATTAGAAAAAAGGAATTTAGAAATAAAATTATTGTAGACTCTGAAATTATGAGAAATGTTGTTAGATTTTTAAAAATAACATGGCATGTGGAGCTGGAGGAATTCGAGCAGAAGTTGCCAAATCGACTACTAACAAACTATATATATATATATATATATATATATATATATCAATAGTAATTCTGCCCGAGGGCAGGTCTTTCACTGCAATCATAGTATTTTCATGTTATGTTTGCAGCTTTACTAGGGAATTGTAGGTGTGGTAGCTTCCCGTTGCTTTCCAAACCGGTGAAGGATGATGATGATGATGATGATGATGATTATGATGATAATGATGGAGATACATATACGCCACAATGTAAATTTCAATCTTATGTTTATTTATGAATAAGATTTGAAATAAAATCATAATAATTCATTTAATAAAATAGTACAATTTTATTCAATATATACAAAAAATGCTGGTTTAATTAAATTATAATAAAATCAGAACAAAAAAGCTTCTGTAGCCCAATTTCGATGTAAATACCTTCAACACACTGTATTTACATTGGATTCCTTAAAATGCACTAGGCTAAATGGGGGAAGGGAACAAGAAAATGGGAGAATATTTGAATTTATTGTCGATTTGGTTTCATATGGTACAAGTGTGGGTAGCTTTCCACCTGCTCTCGCATTTCCATACAGCAAGTAAAAACCTCAGAACGCCATTTTTCTCTATGCACAGTTTGCCTCGTCACTCAGTGTGACAACGACTCGCAACTGTTTTAAAAATGGGCGTCAATAACAATTTACCAGTTTCCGTATTAAATAAACCCGCGTCATATTATTCACCGATTGGCAGCCTTATCAATTATTCCAATTATGCGTCAGTTCAACTATACGTGGTACAGTTTCTAAAACCGAAGTCCTAATTCAGAATAAAACTGTCATTTGTGGTCTATATATGTTTACCTAAATATATTTTGAACAATATATTTCCAATATTATGAGTATGTAAAAAAAATAAGTGCTATTTGAAGAAGTAAATAGCGTTGTCCCACGTTGTGGTGACATTTTGAAGTAGTAATTCTCTTCATGTCCGATGTTGTAGTAATATTTTGAAGAAGGATTTGTGTCCCGAAAAAGGATTACTGGTTCAGGTTTGGGTTTAATTTTCGGTAGAGCCGGATTCTCTTCTTAGGGTCGGAATTTGGTACACTGGATAGGAAAACGCTTCAAAATTACTAAAAAATGATTCTTGTAGAAATAATTGCAAATTTATTCACTTCTGAATTTCCGAGCAGATCAAGTAAATGTAGGTGGTATTATTCTTCATCGTCAATTTAAAATAAATTCTTGTCTTTTCTTGAATCAATTATTCTTCTTGTATTAAATATTACATTTTATCTTCTTCTTCTTCTTCCTTCCAAGTATTAGGCCAAGGCCTGTTACGATCCTATAAAAAATTTTCCCCTCCAGCTTCTTCCGGAAAATTCTCGTATAAGACTTGAAAGCATAATAATAGTCCCTTCGATTGGTTGCTGGCCAAAGGAAGGCAAGACCAGTGATGGGCCTGCCATCTTATAGCCTCTGGTCAGGCTTTTCTGGAGCAGAAAAGAAAATAAAGGAAAGAAGAAATGGAAGAAAGGAAAGACTCCCTAGCCCTCGGATGCCCTAATAGCGACGGGGTCGAAAAAACAAGAGTTAACCAAGAGAGGTTAGATAGTAAAGTTAAAAGAGTGCAAAACACAAGTAAGTGGAAGAAATGTTTTGCTCGGCTTGGGCACCTTGTGGTCGCCATCCACATATCCCCTAGATGAGGACCCCTGAGGGGTACATTTTATCTTGAGAGCTTTTATTGTCTATATCTTTGTTGAAAGTTGTATGCAGAATGAATAGTGTAATTATTTTATAATTTTAAGACCATTATTACATCACATGATGTTATTTTTAAATTCTATTGGTTAATAGTTCTTTATATATAAGGTTTAATTTGATTTGTTAAATACGAAAGTTAATTGTTTTAACATCCAATCAGAGTTTAGTTTACTTTCATTTAAGAATATGAAGTTAAGCAGGTGTTCTTATTACAGTCATAATAGAAGGATTTATAATTTTGACAACAAAGACTTAAAATAATTTTTAAAAGCATTCTTTACAAAACTGTTATGTAGTACAATTTATTTAATTGTTACTGAGACATTTGTATTCAACAATAACCAACAATGAATTGTTTAGATGTTTTTATTTATTTAAGTTATATTTAAATATTAAAAGAATTTTAAAATACAAAATTATTAACTTTAACTTTCATATTTATTATAAAATTAAAATTCTGCTTTATATTGAAGTACAGGAAGAAAAAAGACAAATAATATAGTGAGAGAACTGACGGACCAAAGGGAAATGGACAGACTAATGAAGAAGACAACATAACAGCGATCTACATGATATTTATGGGAAACCAGATGCAATAACATGGTTTTTATTAAGATCTTGTAATATAGCTGCTCCGCCTTCCATTAATCTTTTAGGTGAAATTCATCATCATCATAGTACATTCACGAATTTAGGCCATTTGTTGACCTGTTTCGGCCTCAAGAGAAACACCATCCAGAAGTCTTTTGAGTGGACGTCCTGGTCTCCTTCTTCCTGCAGGTTGATATCTTAACATTAGTTTGGGTATTCTGTGATCTTCCATTCGATGAACATGTTGTATCCATCTTGACTTATAATCAGAAATTTTGTTTTCTAAAGATTCCATGTGTAATTCTTCTAAGATGTCTTCATTTTTTTTGTGATCTAGTAGTGTGTATCCTGCAGTCCTCCGAAGATATCTCATTTCAGCAGATCTAAGTCTCTGTATATCCTTCTGTTTCAACGTCCATACTTCGCTACCATACAAAAGAGTTGGAAGAGCCAGTGTTTTATACACTTTCAGCCTTGAATGCTTTTGGACTAACTGTGGCTTGAAGATAGAATTTATTAACCCTAAAATTCTTAAACATTTAGATATTTTTGCATTTACATCCTTTTCTTCTTCATATGAGATATTGCATCCTATATATGTAAAATTATTCACTTGCTCCAAAATTTTATTGTCCAGTACAATTTTACTTCTGACAGGATTTACACCTTGAAATGCCATAATTTTTGTTTTTCCTGTAGATATCTTTAATCCATATTCTTCTGTAATTTTGTTAAGTTCATACAGACCTTTCTGTAGATTATCTTCGGAATTTGCTATTATTATTTGGTCATCTGCAAACAATAGGGTGTTTAATTTTCTATTTTCTGATATTCTTATTCCAAATTTATATGTTTTGTTCCAGCAACATATTACTTCATTGATATAAATTGCAAAGAGTGTTGGGGATAGGGGGCAGCCTTGTCTCACACCACGATTTATAATTCCTTCTTCAGAAAATCTGTTATTTAATTTAATCTTTATGGTGTTGTCTTTGTAAATATTTTGTATGTTCTGCCGAAGTAAATTTGGTATATTTCTGTCTTCCAATATATTTAAGAGTTTTGATCTCTTGACTGTGTCGAATGCTTTTTCAAAATCTATGAAAGCAAAATGTGTTTCTAAGTTGAATTCTCTTCTTTTTTCAAGTAATAGTTTAACAGAAAATGCTGAATCAATACAAGATCGTCCTTCCTAAATCCATTTTGACATTCCATAAGGAATTTTTCACTGAAACTTTTCAATTTTCCATTTAAAATGTCTGCATAAATTTTGTAGCATGTGTTTAACAAACTGATTCCCCTATAGTTGTCCATTTTCCTCTTGTCTCCTTTCTTGAACAGGGGTATAACAATGCTTGTCTTCCATTCTTGTGGTATATCTGCATTTTTGAATACATTATTAAAGAAGGACAACAGTCCTTTCATGGAACTGTTTGCCTGCATATTTGTACAATTCAGAATTCAAGCCATCTGTGCCAGTTGCCTTCCCATTTTTTAATTTCTTTTAAACTATTGTTCAATTCTTCCAATGATATTATGGAATCTGTCTCATTATTATTTCGGAAAATTGTATCTTCATAGCTATTGTCAGTCCAAAGACTTTTATAATAATTGAAAAATCTTTTTGTTACTCCGCAATAATATGTGGGATAGATTCTATAATATCTTTATTCAAATGTGTTAATATTTTGAAGGCATTAGGTTGGAGTTTATGCAAATCTGATTCTAAATGTGTAACAAAATTTAAGCATGTTTTCCTATGTCTCTTTCTTATTTCCCTCTTAACAATAGCTCTACAGCGTTTGAATTCTATTTCATTTTCTACTTTCTTTGTGTTCAAATATTTTTTATAAGCTGCATTTTTTTCTTCAATCAATTGTTTTATTTGATCATCCCAGATTTTTAGAGTTCTATTTCTTCTTTGTTGTATATTTACTTTTCCTAAAGTTTCATTAGCTGCATTTTGAATTATCATTTTAATGTTTTTCCATTCTTCTTCGACATCATTACTTTCTGGAGTTGTAGCCATATATTGCTGAATTCTTCTCGAATATAACCATTTAATGCTGTCATCATAAAATAATTTTACCTTGTACTTTTGTTCTATGCTCTGTTGTTGTTTTCTTCTTTTTAACCATCTTGGTGGAAATCTTATTCTTGCTTCTACTAGGTAATGATCTGAACCAATATCATATCCTCTGTAGGCTCTAACATCGAGAAACAATTTAAAAATCTTATTATTTGCAATGAAATAATCAATGATTGATTTTGAGTCCTGACGATGCCAGGTATATTTATGTATGTTTCTATGATTGTAAAAGGTATTCGTTATTTTCAGTTCATTGTAGATAGCAAAATCTGTTAATCTTGTCCCATTCCTATTGCTGGTTGGTTCGCCAAATGTTCCAATATTATTGTTGACTTGAGCATTGCCCACTCTGGCATTTAAATCTCCTATTATGAGAATGTAATCATTTCTATTAATTTTGCTATAAATTTCTTGTAATATTTTATAAAATTCTTCATTGTCTTCTTCACGGCCTTCCTCTGGTGCATATACACCAAAAACTGTCAAATTACCTCTATTTATTTTCAGTCGAAGCTCTAATATTCTTTCATTCCAGTAAGTGTAGTGTTGAATTTTATTTCTTATGGTTTTATTAATCCAAATCATTACTCCTGCTTGTCCATGGGTTTTCCTGTCGACACCGCTATATATTTGTACATAATTTTTTGTTTCTTTCGTTCCTTTAAGTTTCTTCTTAGTCTCTGTAGTTACTGCAATATCAATGTTTCTATTTTTAAATATACTGTCTAGTTCCTCTTCTTTTTCATGGATGCTTCGGACATTCCAGGTTGCATATCTTACAATATCATTGTGCCGTTTTCTTTTAAACCATATTTCTTTGCTGTAAGTCGTCATATTTCAATTCCTTCTGGCTTTTTTCGTGTTGAGACTTGAAAGTAGTTTTGAAGTTCCTTAGGACAGGTTACTGGCCCGACGCTAAGTAGTCCAGTGGTAGGGCTGCTACCTTTTAGTCTCTGGACAGACATTAGGATACCGCATTTACTCAGTACCTGATGGAACGGTTATACCGCCGTGACTCGGTCCTCAGAGCCTCGTTTGTGAAAACAGGTTGTACCACGAGAAGGTGAGGATGAGAATTGGGTAGGAGAGGTGAAATTAAATTACTAAATAGAATGGTTGAGTGAAGCTTTTATCTTACATTAATATTAATCATTTTATCTTTCTTTAGAGCGGATCATACTTTATACGTATTTGCTTATAAACAACACGGTCAGATTTATTCTGGTCTTTACTCTTGAACAGTTGAGTCTCGTAGACTCCGAAGGACAGGACATGTGGCACGAATGAGGAATTAAAGAGGGGCATGGAAACTTCCTGGAATAAAACTGGAAGCAAAACGCCCTGTAGATAGACCAAGAATGAGATGGGAGAATAACATTAACGATTATTTGAGCGAAATAGATTATACAGGGGTTGAATTAAAAACAAGGATATTCTTTATCATAATTACATTTTTTCATTTATAAACTATTATACTTTTATCCAATGAGTGTGTGTGTGTGTGTGTTTGTGTGTGTGTGTGTGTGTGTGTGTGTGTGTGTGTGTGTGTGTGTGTGTGTGTGTGTGTGTGTGTCTGTGTGTGTTGAATGTCCATAGATACCTACGAACTTGTTTGTACTTTTCTTAGTTCCGCATATGAAATACGTACATAACGACAAATGTAATATATTTTCTATTGATGTACTCGTATCAATCCGGCAAACCAGTTTTTCGGTATGGTATTATTGTACTGTTTACAGAAGAGAGATCAGCTGATTGAATTATATTTTTTAACACGGAACCATTATTTGAATTTCGAATATTGTTTTCTTAAATTATCTTTAAAATACAGTAAAATTTGCTCGAAGCAGAATCGCATGGGACCAGTTTTTTTCACATTGGACAAAATTCCGCATTATATTTACAAACTAAAACTCATTAATAATCTTAGATTATAGAGTACCTATATGTATTATTTACATACCTTGGATTAATTGTAGTTCCGTTACCTTTGAAAAGTGAAGTGTAGTATGTGTGAGCGACTTCAACGGTAACGCGCGAAAAAAACAGTCATTTCGTTAGCGTTAAAAATATCTCTTAGGCATATATCCTGAAATTCTAGTATGAGTATCGGTTTTCGCTCACTAATTACACTTTCGTCCACATCCATTGTTTCCCCGCAAATTTCATTCCACACTACATTGTGTTGTCTTTTAAAACTGTCCAGCCAATCTGAAGATGCCTTGAAATCGTTATTCCCTAGGAGTTTAGCAAGAGCTAGAGCTTGACTTTGGAGCATCGGTCTGGAAATTTGAAGATTCATCTTCAATCACTTTAACTTTTTCGCTTAATGAGAATAATTTCGCTTTATACGTTTCAGCCATCTTTATACCGTAAATTCAGAACGCTACCTGTGAAAGATCGGTCTCAGAACTTAAACTAATTTAAGATTTTACAGTGCAATGGTTATTTGTAAGACAGGTATCTGTATTTCGCATTACGGGTGTGCAGTGAGACCGAAAGAAAATTTCAGGTACAGATAGAATATATACTTCACCGGCGGCAGGAATCATTCCGTATTATTTTTTTTTACCTAACGGGAATTCAATGAAGTGGAAACTAATTTATTTCTCGATATGTCTTCCCGCTTTATAATTTTTTTTCATGAATTGTGTACAAATATCATTCCGTTTCCGCATTGGACAGATTTCGTTTTATGCAAGATAAATACACGTAAAATTACTATTATTTCGCCGGGACCAATAAATTAGTTCACATTGGACAAATTTCCGCATTATTCACGTTCCGGATTTAACACGCCTCAGTGTATTTATAATTGCATGGATTTCATATATTGAGAAAGTTAGTTTTTTACGGATGTTCCACAATACAGTGTTTCTCCTTCAACCTAAAGTGATTTGTCGCTTGAGCTTCCTGTCTAAAGTATCTTCTTCGACGAACCAACAGGTCCTTAGTGTGCTGATTATGATGATTTTAATAACAGACACACACTAAGTAGTTAATATATCGCAGAGAAAAGCAGGAAATATGCTAGGAATATATTTAGTAATAAAATTCTAAACACTGCAGATATACAGTATAAGCAACTCAGAGCTGGTGTGAATAAAATATTCATAGAGTTCAACAAGAAAAATTCTCAAGAACGAAGACCATAAGATCTATATCCAGATAGGTGAATGAATATTTGTATGCTGATTTTAGAATTCCGTAAGCTTATGCAAGACAGATGCTTGTATACTTCAACTCTGTGTTATTAAATCACCACCTAACAGATTCAAACTATTAAAGTCATTACATAATATTATTAACGTCCTCATTATTACACAAAACAACAACTAAATAGAGGTGATTAGAAGCAAAGGGGTATAGACGCGATTTTTAGCAAATAAATCGATTTTTACAAGCAAATCTAAAATAAGTCAAAATGTATACATTCTTAGGGAAGATCCGATTCGCTCATCAACTTATAAAATATGTAAATTATTTATGCCTGTATGCCTTTCAGGAACATCCTTCACCATCTTCAGTCAGGTCGTTCTTCGCTACAATATATCGTATTATAGTTGATGCTGCTGAGTCCTAATGTGGTGTTGTCGTGACTAAAGCTTCTTCCTGACGATATCGTGTAGTGGGTTTGTTTACCTAGTCTGGGAGTGCTTTCATTTTTAAAAAGCTTGTTGTCTATTTCCTTGATAATTTCCAGGTCTTCCAATATGTTATGATTTTGGTGGATTTCTCCTCGTGGACTATTGTAAGGGTGTCTTCTATTGAGGGAATTCGTTATGACCGGAGTGTATCATGTTGCTTAGCGTAATTAGGACTTTCCATATGCGTATAAGAAATCGTTACGATGTTCTTTAAAACCTTATGTTGAAGCTTCTTTTTCGTTCTACCTATATAGAACTTGTCACCGTCTTTGGATTGTTTAATTTATATACACCATTGCCATTAAATTTATTATGCTTTTCTATTTTCTTAACTTATTACATTATTTAGTTTATTATTAGTTTTGTAGGCTATGTTTAAGTTTTTATTTATGTTTTCGCAGTGTTTTTGCCAATTTTATGGTTTCGTGGCCTGTGTATGTTAGTGTAATCCATGTATTATTAATATCTGTTTCTCTTTCCAGTTTCGTTATTTCAATTATATCGGTTTTCCTATTTTGTTTTCGTACAAGTTTCTCTATAATTTGAGTGATGTATACATTGTTTATAGACATTTTTGTGGCTACAGTTAATAATTATTGTAATTAATTTTGTTTAATGGCAGTTTTTAACATTCTATTAATTAGGCTCTTGAATGCGCTGATTTTTTGTTGGTACGGATGTCGTCATTTGTTGTTAATTGCAAGCATATTAGTTATTGGTTTTCTGTACATATCTATTTCAATTTTTTTTTGTTTTCGTGTTTTCAACGTATGTTAAGATCCAAAAAAATTATTTTGTTGTTTTGTTCAATTTCTTCTGTGAATTCCAATTTATTGTGCATATTGTTTAATTCTGTTAGAATTTCTTCTTCGTTTCTGTCTGTACTTTCATAAATGATTATAATGTCATCCACGTACCTAGCGATTAATTTTATGTTGTATTTTTGTGTTAATTTTTCGTACTGTATACTTTCTAAATGTTGTATGAATATTTCTGATAATATCCGTGAAGTTAGAGATCCCATAGGAATTCCATCTTCTTGTATATATATAAATATAAATAAATAAATAAATAAAGCCTGATATGTCCCTTTAGGGCAAAGGCCTCCCTGTACAGGGGTTAAGCTCTATTTGAGAGTGTCACCCGGTGAGCTACTCCGTGGTGAGAAGTTGACTTGGATGTAGCACTTGGTTTGTATACACTGTCTGTTCTGTGATTAGTTAATACACAGTTGGCTCTCCATCGTTCTCCAGCTTTTCCTGCATCTGGCGACTCTGGACCATTGCGCCCCTGCTAGTTCTTTGAAGATGTCAGCCCATCGTCGTCTTGGTCTTCCGCGCTGTCTCTTGCCTGTGTACGGGTCCCACATGGTTGTTTTTATTGTCCACCTGTCGTCCTGTATTCTTGCGACGTGGCCTCCCCACTTCCATTTTTTCCTGATGGCTTGTTGTGCGGGATCAGTTGTTGAGGATATGGCTTGTATATATATATATATCATTATTAAATTGAAAGTAATTCTGTGTCATTGTGGTTTTTGTGATATTATGTAATTGATTTATGTAGTTCGGATTCAAATTGTTTGTTTCTAATTTTTGTTTAATTATATTTAGTGTTTCTTCTATTGGAATATTTGTATAGAGATTTTTTATATCGAATGTTGCCATTTTTGTATTATTATTCCCCTAACGAGTTTGGTGCACAATTACATTCTTGAAGCATAATATTATTTAGTGACGAAGGGATATAAGTACGGTATATGTTAGGAGTAGATAAATAAATATTGTTATAATTTTCAATTACCTATGATTTTCTTATACCACTTCAACTTTAAATAAATTTTCTCAATACCACAGAACTTCCACTTGCACCCCTTTCCTTCCAGCCGCTTGAATTACGATTTTTAAAAGATCCATCAAATTTCTCTCCGAGCAACTATCTATAGAAGTTACATTTAACACGTTGAAGTATAATAGTGGGTAATCATTTGAAACTGTGTATTCCATCACAGAGCATATATGATGTCATTTGACCAGCCGGGAATCCTTCAATTTAACTCTCCCCACAGCCCTTGAAACACGCACATATTAGAACTTTTGAGTGGTTTGTTTCTAATCACACCATTATATATATTTTTAGAGACATTATTTTCACCAATAAAACAAAATTTGAAAGTCACATTTTCAAATGACTTATAATGACACAGTCTAATATAACACAATTAATTCGTATAAATGATTATTTAATTCTACATACAAAATAATCATTATACAGTCTTATATAGACTCACAATAATAGAAGAATTTAACCCATGATTCCAATTTTGTCTGTTGATATTTTCCAATTACATTTCTTTAATATTTAATATATATATATATATATTATATATATATTATATTGTCCACCGCTGTGGTCTCGAGGTAGCGTGCTGTGTTGTCATGCAGCGGGCTCGGGTTCGATTCCCGGTCGGGACAGGCTCCTGGGTGAGGGTTTTTCGGAGTTTTCCTCACCTATAAGACAAATGTCAGGACGCTTAGGGCCCAACGGTCCCCGAAAATCATCCGACCATCATCATTATCATCATCCCCTTCGCCGGTGTAGAAAGCAACAGAATGCTATCACACGTATAATTCCCTAGTAAAGCTTCAAGACATAGCATGAAAAAATTTATGATTGCAACTTTCCTTCGGGCAGAATTACTATGAATGGATATATTATATTGAAGCTCTTTTCCTTCTCGGCAGTAAGTGTACCTGATCATCAGCGTACAAAATTGTGTTCAGAAAATAATTTCTCATGATTTATATTCCTCTGAAAGCAAATTGATTGAGTTCTTTACTCATTTCTTCTAAATACGGTAAATGTTAATCTTGTCGGCAAACTACAGTCCTGCCTCATTCCATGATTTATAGAGGTGAATTTTCCTTCGATTTTACATTTTTTCAAGTAAAAGAACCTCAATTTTGAAATAAGACGCCTCTAAGCAAAAATTTGTTCACATTTAAACGCAATTCTAATGACCTGAGTTGTAATAGAGCAATGTCAAATTAAATAACAATACTGCTGCTGTTTCTGCTCTCGTCGTCGACACCGCCGTCATCACTACGAAAATATAATAGAAGTGGTAGGTAGCACCAACTGCAATGGAAACAACAATGTCGAAATAATTAACCTTTCGAGATTTCCTAGTAAAACAAATTTTACAGATCACAAGGAAGAAAAAAATTCGAACGCTCCGGGTGGAGATGAAACGAATATTATTCAATAATTTAGCCTCGTGTTAGACTTCATAATAGGTTACTTTCTTGTGGAAGAATAAGAGGAAAATTATATTGTATGTTTTTAATAATAAACTTAGGCTCCTACTCATTTTATTAACAAAATATTAAGTTACTTTATTGTAAATGTACATTTCATACCGTCATGTATTGTTGATTCAAATGACTGTCTTTTGGATTTCGCGATAGGCCGCAAGATACAAACCTCGCGTTACATTACATAATGGATTCGGATTCGAATCATGAGCCGTAAATCTAGGAGTTTTTATGGATAAACATTTAATTTGGAGTAAACAAATAAATAACATTTACAAAACTATCTTCTCAATAATACACTCATTAAATCGTATAAGAATTTGTTTACCGTTTGCTCTAAGGAAAATGTTAATAGAAACACTTGCAATGCCCCATTTTCATTATTGTGATACTCTTTTTACTGACCTAAATACTGTTCTTACCCAAAGACTTCAACGTGTTCATAATTCCTGCATATGTTTTATTTGTGGTATACGTAGATTTGATCACGTATACCATCCCTGGAACAATTGCCATGGCTTCGTCTACAAGATCGTAGAACCACCCATTCCCTATGCCTTCTCTATAACATATTACACTCATTATTACCTTATTATTTATCACACCGCATCACTAGACTCTCTGACACACATAAATTAGATACCCGCAGTGTCCTTTATGTCCCTCCTCATCATACTACCTATTATTCGAAATATTTTACAATTTCTCTTGCTAAAACATGGAATTCCCTTCCACCCTATGTCAGAGACTGCCAAACTTTACCATCTTTCAGAAAAAAATTGAAAATAAAATTACTAACAGAAACAACTCACTAATATTACTTTTTAAAAAATAATCATGTGATTTTTCATTATTTAATTAAAATATATTTAAGATTCATTAATATGTTTACCTAATGCCTTGTATAAAAACCATAAATTAATTCATTGTAGTTTATTACTTTCTTTGTATTTTTTTCTTTTCTTTTTATGTATAGTAGATTCGAGCTGTTATTCCTTTCTGTATTCATTCTATCATTAATTTAATTCTAATTGTATTTAATTTCATTGTATTATTAGACATTATTTTCATTATTATTCAATTTGACAGATAATTAATTGTTTAGTTTGACTATTATAGTAATTTTGTGTACTTATATGTAACATATGTTTGTCCTGGTGATTGGACGAGAAGGCCACATGGCCTTAACTCCACCAGGCTAAATAAATCTATTCTATTCTAAATCTATTCTATTCTATGTACAACTCGCATCAAACTTTTGAGGTAAATAACTAGTGACTAAACTCTACATTTTACTGCAACACATTTCTATATGAAGAACTTTCATTGGAGAATCTAATTAAACATCTCTAACTCCATTTCAACAAAAAAGTGACTTACTTGGTTATTTCCCTGTACAATTCATAACACAATATTCAAATATATTTTAGCTCTTCTGGCACTTTCCGAAAATGATTTGCAACGATCAATTTACAATTTACAAAAACTAGGTGCCAAATTTAATATGTAAATATCAATTAACAAAACTAAAATTATGGCATTTCATGGAAAGGACCCATACAAAGTAAAATCTGTCTCCAAAGTAAAATTTTAGAGAGATATAATCAATTTAAATATCTTGGATATTATCTCTCTATCTGGGATGAAAAGGATATCCCTGAAAAAAATTACTAGTTTGTAATAAAAGTTTGGGAATTATTAATAAAGTTATGAAACCCATCCCTTGTACAAAAAAAACACCAGATTACGTTTATATAACACTTTGGCTAGACCAGTGTTGACCTATGGTAGTGAAGCATGGACACTAAAAAAACAACATGAGAAGCAGAATAACGGCTTATGAAATGAGATTCTTGCGCAGAACAGCGGGTTACACCAGATGGGATCGGAAAAGGAACACCGATTATCTTAAAAGAATTGAAGACTATGCCAATTTTGGAATATATTAAACAGTACCAATTAAATTCAAAACACCATCTAGAAAGAATGAGTTCAAATCGGATCCCCAAAGCTGTTTATAATTATATACCAAGAGGACCGAAGATCACTGGGCCGTCCTATGAACGCTGGAGAGAAAATTTTCTGTAGGATCGCAACAGACCTTGGCCTAATACTTGGAAGGAAGAAGATGAAGAAGATATTCAAATAAACCATATTTTAATCAGGAATATTCTTACTATCATGTAGATTGGATTTAAAATAAATCTTTGATGATTTACATACGATCTTCAAATGAGTTTTTCTGAAAATATTTCATTAAAGAACTCAATTGAAATGATGAGGCATTTGGTAAACAAGGTGAAGAAAATAAATTAAAAGCAAATGAAGAAACTTGTTAGTAAATGAAAAAGAAATGTTCTTGAAGTATGAATACAAAAAAGTTTAAACCCCATAAAAAATAATAAAAAAATTTAAAGATAAAGGAAAGAAACTCTTCCACGCACTAAAAAATGGAGATATTTAAAAGCATGCAATGTTAATATAAGGACTAAATGCTACCTACTTCAGCACTTTTATTTCACTCCAAATAAATACCTGTTTTACAGCAATAGTTAAACTCTACCATCAAACTCTGTCTTTAAGCGACATACACATGATGGCGTGCCTTATAGAAACTAAATTAATTCGCATTTAAAATAACTGATTAAAATTCCAAATTCAATTCAGAAAAATAATGTTTATTCTTAAACAACCCTTAGGCTATTTTTCTGAAGATAACAGTAAATAAAAATCAATTAATTAACTGTATGTCCAAGTATAAAAATAATTACTGTAAAGCAGAGAATACTCAATATCCTATTTTCCTTCATTGGTAAATAGTCTTATTTGAGAGGTTAGATGTATAAAATAAAACGTATCTTGAGAATGTTATAAATTTTATCGTTTTGGCTAGATATGTGCAGATATGAACGGACGGAAATGCGAAAAAAATGGCATAAAGAAAGAACTAAAGAATATTTGAAAGAATAAAGCGAGGAAAGAAAGGATATAAAGATTAACCAACGAAATCGAATATATAAAAAATTAATGTTTGTTTGTTTGTTCGTTCGTACTTTATGCGCGGCCATACCGTTGATCCGATTGTGATGGGGCTTTTTTGTAATATGTTCAGGCGATTCCCGGGATGAACATAGACTATAAGAGAGTTGTGATGCTCAACTCCTACACCCTTATAAATCGCCCTTTGTAGTGGAAAACGTGAAAAAAGTACTTCTTTGGACGTTTAAATAGCTTACGCTGCCTAAACCATAGCAAATACATAAAATTAATGTACACAGAATTGAATATCTCAAAACGCTCTACACAAAAGTCCGCGGCAGCATATGTTTATCTCTTACGGATAACTCACAATGACCATTTTGGTCTTTCATTGATGCCAAGAAGATCGAGACAAGTACGTAGATTCCTATACAAACATAGCAGCACATGGCGGGTATTCTTTTACGGATAACTCACAATAACGAATTTTGTCTTTTAACTCATTTATGCCAAGAAGATCGAGATAAAGTAGATTCCCGGGCAACAGGGTAATCAGCACGGGGAATATTAAAATAAGTACGATATACATTTACAATTATTTTTCATTTGACTTATTCAACTAATCATAAGAAGTACATTAATTTTTGTCTTTCAGCTTTTTATGCCAAGAAGGTCGGGATGACGAAATCCCCTCACAACACTGGTAAACAGCACGGGGTATCTAAAAATAATTACGATATAAAATTTTCCTTTCATTTATTCAACTAAACATAAAAGCACATTAACATTAATTTATTTAGGCGTAGCAACGCACGCCGGGTATTAGCTAGTATCATGTAAAATGATCAATCCAATGTATAAACAAAATAAAATAATCGATTGTACAAAAGAATTAACAGAAGAACTAAGTATCTAACCATAGAAGGAAAGAGTAGTAAAAAAACAAGAAGATGAAAGAAAAAGCTGATGAAAGAATGGTGACAGATAGAAGGATAAATGCCTCTTGTCTACTTAAGCCCCATATGTTTGCTTGTTTCATAGGTTAACTTTATTTCGACTATGAAATTAATCAGAAAAACAGAGAGGTGAGCTCCTACGCCAGAGATTTTTTTATATCCGATGGCTCTTTAACGTATGTCACACCAGTATAATGTATTTGTTTTTAACTTATTTGGATTCCACATCCTCAATTTTTGTCATCCAAACTTTTATTTTGACTATTTAACTCATGCTCCAAATGGGAGTTAATGACAATCACGTTTCAATGAATTTTATTTTACAAGTAATGACAGTCGTGTTTCACCTCACTCTTTACCGAACTCTCTTAACCACCTTCTGCTTTTGTGATGAAGAATTCTGAACAGGCCAGAGCATTCTTTTGGAGTGACTTGACTCTCCAACAAAACCGCCAGATTTGAATGTACAAAATGGCAGACACAAGAATTGGCTGCGCTTCAAATGAAGATGTAGACGAAATAATCCAGCAATCTAAGCCTCAAACACTCAAAGTAATAGGAAATATATTTGTAGCCTGTTCAAAAGATTTTGTCAACAACGAAAATACATATTAACATCATATCAAACAAAAGACATTGCCAACATACACCATTTAGACATTGTGTCAAACAACATGCCTACTACTTAGTCATCTACACTGAATGTAACAAATAATAATAAACAGATTTCTTCGAACTACACATTTTATAATTGTGTGTTCAATAGTTGTGTTTTAAAATAATGAGTTTACTGAGTTGTTTACTTACTTACTCACTGGCACTATCGAACCCATAGGTTCATGACCGCGCGGACATAAGCTCTCCATACATCCCTATCTTGAGCTAATGCTTTCCAATCATTCCCTGTATAATCTACTTCCCTCAAATCATAGTTAATGTTATTCTCCCACCTCATTCTTGGTCTACCAACTGGGCGTTTTCTCTCTGGCTTTCCTACAAGAAGCTTCCATGCAAGTCTTTCATTTCCCATAAGTGCAACATGTCCTGCTCATCGCAGTCTATGAGACTTAACTGTTCTTATTATATCTGGCTTCCTATAAAGACCATGTAGTTCATTGTTATGTAGTCTTCTCCATTCACCTGCTTGTTCATCTCTCTTTGGTCCAAAAATTTTCCTAAGTACTTTATTCTCAAATACTTGTAATCTCCTTTCCTCTCATAAAGTAAGAGTCCATGTTTCGCACCCATATAATATAACTGGTAGAATAATAGTTTTATATATTTTCAGTTTAACGTTCATTGAAAGGAGTTGGGACATCAAGAGTCTCTGCAATGCATAATAGCACGCATTTCCAGAATTGAGCCCATGTTTAATTTCTTTGTGCATCTCATTCCTATTTGTGATTATTGTTCCTAGGTATTTGAATTCAGCCACTTCCTCAAAATTTCCCTCATTTGTCATTAGCTGTCGATTTCCATTATATAATGTATTTCTTCGTGTGACTTACTGAGTTGTTTACTAAAAAAATAAATTAATAACTTATAATATTGGTTATAATATACAGTTTGATGTGTTTCTTTTTTTCTCCACTATGATGCATTCTTAGATAATTTCGACTCTATTTTACGTTTCCCACGCCAGATGGCAATAAATAATATTATGTGATCAAGTTGCACTGGATAAACAAATTAAACATAACCACAGAATTCTAATGTGTTTTAAAACGTCGTCATTTACATTAAATATATAAATATTTTAATATATTTATATATTTAATACTTAAACAATGATGTTTGAGTAAACAGCTTAATTGTATTCGTTAAATAGTCCTAACAAATGTCACTCTTGATTTACAAATCCTCTAGATAAATACACTTGCCACTTCGTGAGTTCGTGAATTTATCGATGATTTGGAAATCACTCATCACATTACTTATGATCATGTTGAAACAAAACACATGAACCAAGAACGAACAACGAAAAAAGGATTGGAGGAAGAACATTCAAAACTATGTTTTTATAAAGTCAAAAGAATGCCTAAAATCCTAAAATTTATAATTATTACAAATATTCAAAATTATACAAACATTTAAAATGGTCAGCTAAAAATTGCAAGGTATAAACAAAGAAGGGTAAAAGATAAAGTTATCCCATTACAGGACTCAGAAGACCTTGATATAAAAGAGGTTAAGGCTCCAACTTTTAGACAATCGGCATGTGAAGTCAGCCGGTTGACACACTCTGCATGCCGGCTGACTTCACCCACGGAACAAGCGTATGGTACTTATTTCCGTTAGAGACTGGTCGACACCTAGACCATGGAGTAGCCAGAGGATTTATGCAAGTTTAAAAATTCTGACCCCACCGGGTCTCGAGCTTCCAGCTTATAGAGTATTGCCTTAATCAGCTATGTTACAGTGGGCGAGGCCCTAACAAAGATTGGTATAAAATAGTAATTAAAACGAGGAATATTGTAGGATGGCATGAGAACAAAAAGCTTTAAAATAATGCAAAGTACTCTGAGACAAATTAAAAAGGGATCTCTCCATGCGTGAAGATTGGAGACAATTTCAGGAACTAAACAAACGAACCATTTCCAGGCAAACCAAATGAAAATATAGAACACATTTACCTAAATTTGCACAATAAAATAAGTCAAAACGAACAATGTAATCTAGAAGGATTAGAAAAAAATGTTTAATTACAAAGTCATAGAACTAAATTAAACAAACGAAAGCTGACTTAAATCATAGTGAACGTATAAGAGATATAGAGTATTATTACTTTTTTTTAAATGCCCCAGGTTTGTCTTTCGACATTCCTAGTTTCTCTCCTGGCATGGCGTACTTGTAACCCACTTCTGAGGTTGGGGCGCCTCGAAGGCGGGGTTACTTTGCCCCGATGATATGATGGGTGATGATGATGATAATGGTGCGCCAGGAGAGTCCCTAATCTTAAGCTTAACCAAAGATGAATATGAATGATGATTGCGATGGGCATATAATTTCGGGAACCGTTTGGGTCTTAAAGCTTTCCTGACATTTGTCTTATAGGTGAGGAAAAACCCCGATAAAAACCTCACCCAGAAAAACTGTCCCGACCGGGGATCGAACCCGGGCCCGCTGCGTGAGAAGGCAGCACGCTACCCCGAGACCACAGCGGTGGACATATAGAGTATTATTACGAGTATGAATGATTTTATAATTGTAAATGTACATGCCCCCACAGAAGATAAAGATGACAAGATCAAGGATAAGTTCTATGAAGAATTAGAATGCTTATTTGATAGCCTTTCACGACATCATATGAAAATTATCTTAGGAGATTCAATGCAAAAGTGGGGCGGGAAGATATATTCAAACCAACAATAGGCAAATTCAGTCCCCATGAAGATAGTAACGACAACGGGGTTAGATTAGTCACATTTGCCACATCAAAGAATCTCATTGTTAAGAGTACAACATTTCAGCATAAGGATATTCATAAATACACCTGGACGTCCCCAGATGGAGAAACTCGGAACCAGATAGATCATGCATTAGTGGATAAACGCTGGCACAGTAGCATCATCGATGTTAGATCAGTTAGAGGGACAGACTGCAATTCGGATCATCATGTGGTCAGAGTGAAAATCAGACAACGGCTATCGCTTATGACAGGAACAAACGCTAAAGATGATTCTGTAAAATTTGAATTAAAAAACTTGAAAAATGATGAAATTCGGTAAGAATACCAAATCAAAATCGCTAATAGATTTGAAGTACTGGAATCTTCAGATGACGATGTGACAAACGAAGAAGAAACTGATATAAATAAAGAATGGGAGGCTATAAGAGATACTATTAATGTCAGCATCAGAAAGCATTGGTTGTTTAAAAAAGAGGCAAAACAAGAAATGGTTTGATGAGGAATGTGCCGACATTGTAAAGAAAAGAAAGCTAGCAAAAATGAAATGGTTACACGAGCCAAATGAGATAAATTTAGAGCAATTGGGTACTATTAGACGGGAAACCACCAAGTTACTAAAGAGTAAAAAGAGGGAATATTTGAGAGAGAAGATTAATGATCTTGAAATGAATGCAAAAAACAGGAACATTAGAGAATGATATCAGGGAATTAGTATAGAGAAGAAAGGATTTCAGGCTAGAACAAACATAATTCGGAATGAAAATGGGGATATGATTGCAGATTCCAGGAGTATATTAAATAGATGGAAAAGTTACTTTAATCAGCTATTAAATGTACATACAGAACAGGACATTGAGGAGGATAATTTACAAACAGCAGAAATGCTAGTCGCAGAGCCAAGTGCATTAGAGGTTGAAATGGCGATAGAAAAATTGAAGATGTATAAAGCATCAGGTTCAGATGAGATCCCAGCAGATCTGATAAAATCAGGGGGAGAAAAATTGATGGACAAGATACGCTGGTTGCTTAGTATGATTTGGGAAAAAGAAGCTCTTCCAGACGAATGGAAGGAATCAATTATCGTACCAATTTATAAGAAGGGAGATAAAACTGACTGCAACAACTACAGGGGCATCTCATTACTTTCAACTTCGTACAAAATTCTAACAAATATATTAGTAAGCAGACTTACTCCCTATATTGATGACATTCTAGGAGATCATCAATGTGCATTTAGAAGAAACAGGTCTACAACAGATCAGATTTTTAGTACAAGACAGATTTTAGAAAAGAAATGGGAATATAATGGTACTGTACATCAACTATATGTAGACTTCAAAAAAGCATATGATTCAATTAAGAGGGAGAAGTTATACAGTATCCTGCTGGAGTTCGGAATTCCTAAAACGTTAGTTAGACTTATACGAATGTGTCTAAATGGCACAAAGAGTAGGGTGCGTGTAGGCAAACAGTTTTCGGACACTTTTGAAATCCAGAATGGGTTGAAGCAAGGAGATGCACTATCTCCTCTACTATTTAATTTTGTACTAGAGCATGCCATTAAATCTTTGGAGAATGAGGAAGGCTTACAACTCAGTGGTATTAATAAGCTGTTAGTTTATGCTGATGATGTAGTATTGTTGGCCGATAGCGAGGAGATACTAAAGGACAATACGCACACACTGTTGAGTAATACTAAAAAATTAGGATTGGAAGTAAATATCAATAAAACTAAATATATGGTCACACGTAGAAATTCATTATATTATGGAACTGGACAGCTAATGACAAATGAGGGAAATTTTGAGGAAGTGGCTGAATTCAAATACCTAGGAACAATAATCACAAATAGGAATGAGATGCACAAAGAAATTAAACATAGGCTCAATTCGGGAAATGCGTGCTATTATGCATTGCAGAGACTCTTGATGTCCCAACTCCTTTCAAAAAACGTTAAACTGAAAATATATAAAACTATTATTCTACCAGTTATATTATATGGATGCGAAACATGGACTCTTACTTTAAGGGAGGAAAGGAGATTAAAAGTATTTGAGAATAAAGTACTTAGGAAAAATTTTGGACCAAAGAGAGATGAAGAGACAGGTGAATGGAGAAGACTACATAACAATGAACTACATGGTCTTTATAGGAAGCCAGATATAATAAGAACAGTTAAGTCTCGTAGACTGCGATGGGCAGGACATGTTGCACGTATGGGGAATGAAAGACTTGCATGGAAGCTTCTTGTAGGAAAGCCAGAGGGAAGACGCCCAGTAGGTAGACCAAGAATGAGGTGGGAAAATAACATTAACTATGATTTGAAGGAAGTAGATTATACAGGGAATGATTGGAAAGCATTAGCTCAGGATAGGGATGTATGGAGAGCGTATGTCCGTGCGGCCATGAACCTACGGGTTCGATAGTGCCAGTGAGTAAGTAAGTAATGAATGATTTATCTGATTTTCTTTTTAAATTGTAGGACTCCACAATCATGTTATCATTCATTATATGTGTTGGAATAATGCAACCAAAATCAATAGAAAACCTGCCGGCCATGGATAAGATTCATTCATGAATGGAATCTGGATTTCTAAGTAATTACATATTTTTCCTCGGCGTATCAGTCTGAGAAGGCAAAATGTTAAAGAATTAGGCTACTAGTGTCATTATATTTCATGTTCATGGTACATTTTTTTTTACATATTCCAGTCAATATTACATACTTCAAACATAATAATATATAACCTCATAATGTTTACTTCCCCAACATTAATTTAAATCTTAATATATAAAAATTTCGTATCACGTTGTTTGTCCGCGATCGAATCCTAAACTACTGAACCATTTTTAATAAAATTTTGCACACTGTGCAGTTTGATCCATCTTGAGACTTAGGGTAGTTTATAACTAAATTTACAGTTGCATTATTTTTTTATTGCAAATTATTTGTTTATTATTTAACAAAGAGTTATAATTATCTGTGAGTTCCATACGATTCTAACAGATGGCGGTGTAATTACCTGTGAGTTCCATACGATTCTAATAGATGGCGGTGTAAGGTAATTTGGTAAAGTAATTGGTTTATTATTTAACAAAGAGAGATCCAGATGGCTGTGCTTTTTGTTGCAACCGCGAATTTCAATTGAATTACAAATATTGATTATTTCATAATTTAAGTGTGTTCAGTGTTTATTTTATTTTCAATATTATTAATTTCGTTTGTAAGTATTAGTTTTAAGTAATCTGGCTGAAAGACAGCAACTTAATTTAAATTTTTAACATATACCTTAGCCACAGCAACGCGTGGCCGGGACTTCTAGTATATATATTTTTACATCCATCTCTTATCTATGGATGTGAAACCTGGACATTAACAAAGGCAGATAGTAAACAAATAGAGGCTGCTGACATGAAGATATTGAGAGCAATAGCAGGATACCAAAGAAACGATAAAAATAAAAACGAAGATATAAGAACAGAACTTAATATATTTAATCTCTGTGAAAGAATAAAATATTATCAAAATGCTTATCTTCAGCATGTATTACGAATGAATGAACAGCGCATACCAAGAAGAATGTATAATTATAAACCAAAAGGGAGAAGAATGCTGGGAAGGCCATTGAAGAGATGGAAGGACCAATTCGACCTATAATGAGATCGGAACAGGCCATTGGGCTTAATCCTTGTTGTTGATGATGATGTGTTTACATACTATGTCAAATGCTTAATTGAATGTACAGGTCCAGCTGCTTAACTATTCATCAATTACGCTTTGTATAGTCGAGCGATCGTTTTCACGATATAAAAACATAATGTCTGTTCATCTACAAAAAGCAATTCCTGGAAATATCCAGAAATATATTGTAACTCACTGTGTTTAGTGTCATGACAGATTTAAGGATTGTACCTAACCTGATGGGACAACTGTGTTTATGTGTGCAATTTCTGTAAAATCACTTTTCCCCTTTTTAGTTATATAAAAGCATTTTATAGAGACTTGGCATCGCTTGGGAGAATGATGAAATTCATGTTCGTGATATTATAATAAATAAATAAACCAATTAAATTAAAAATTTTTAACGTCTCTTAGTAGTTTTGATATTACATACTTATTTACATATTTTGTGTTTTTTACATATATATATATATATATGTATATTTCTTATTTCATATTAAGCTTGCATTGCTATATGTCAAACATTTACTTATAACATCGATAAAGCGTCACTGCTATAAAGTAAAAATATTCTCTTTAATTTGCTTACTTGTCATAGGAGCTACTTGATGGCAGTGGAGACCGAGTTCCCGCTACAACTCGTAATAATAGAGTGTATATATATATACAAAGTCCACTGCTGTGGTCTCGAGGTAGCGTGCTGCCTTGTCACGCAGCGGGCCCGGGTTCGATCCCCGGTCGGGGCAGTTTTTCTGGGTGAGGTTTTTATCGGGGTTTTTCCTCACCTGTAAGACATATGTCAGGAAAACTTTAAGGCCCAAACGGTCCCCGAAATCATGTGCCATCATTATCATCACCATCATCCTTCACCGGTGTGGAAAGCAACGGGAAGCTACCACACCTATAATTCCCTAGTAAAGCTGCAAGTATAACATGAAAATGTTATGCAGTGAAAGACCTGCCTTCGGGCAGAATTACTATGGATGGATATATATAAATTGAATGTTTGTTCTATATTTGTTCGGTTGCGTAATCGATAGCGCACTGGGGTATCAATCCAGAGGTCCGGGTTCAAATCCCTTTCGAGCATTTATTTTTTCTTATCTTGTCATATGTATTTCATAGGGTAATGCAACATAAAAATTAATGAGATTCAAATATGCATTTGATTTATTATGGTACTTATTAAAAATCTTCTCATAGGTGAATGGAATCAGCCCCTCATTCTACTGAAAAATATACAATGTTAAAAAACCTAAAGAGAAGAATGTCGGACGGAATTGCCTACAACGAACTAGCAGTGAGAAGTTAATGAATATTGGATGTTGGAACATACGTATGGACACCTCATAAGAATGAAAGAAGACAATACCAAAGAAGATCCTTGATTGGAAAGCTAATGGAAGAAGTGGAAAAGGCAGACCTAGAGAACGTAGGATAGATGGAGTGAGGAGAAGTATGGAAGCTATATAATTGAGGGAAGAAGGTGCTTTAGACAGGAACCTCTGGCGACAAATCACTTTGGATTGAAGGGGAAACACTGTATTGTGTAATATTCCTAATAAAAAATTAAGTATCTACTCAATGACTTGGCGTGATATTCCATTGTATTTCAACTACATACAACGAACAGACTTCCTGTTCTGACACATGCTGATTTTCTTCAGGTACTTAAAATTATTAAAATGCTTGAAGATCTGTGATAAATCAATACTAGTAAAATTCATATCAAATTCCGTTGAGGTGAAGTCATATGATGAAAGTTAAAAATAAATTGTACCTGTTGGTAGGTGCCGTCGTCCTCAACTTTGTTAAAATATTGTATATAAAATTAACTAGAGCGCATTCGGAAGTTATCTTCAATCTTCTGCATGTTGAGTTTCCGCTATTTGTCATTGAGAACGCACCCCAGTCAAACCCATTATACGAGACCGTCAAAACAAGTCAGTTGCTGCAACAAACAGTTGGAGTAAACATCACCGTACACAACAACAACAAATAGCGGAAACTCAACATGCAGAAGATGGAAGATAACTTCCGAAAGCGCTCCAGTTAATTTTATATATAATATTTTAACAAAGTTGAGGACGACGGCACCTACCAACAGGTACAATTTAATTTTTAACATTCATCATCTGTGATAAACATTAAAAATAACGCTGAAGAGGAATAGTAAATATCTTGTTGATGTTCTACATTTCAGACTCAATTTACGATCTCTGAGGAGTCGGATCACAGCGACTCTAGTCACAATTGACAAAAATGCGCCCAGACATATGGGGAAGAGGAGGATAAGATGGATTCCCTTGGCGCGATTCTAGAGGCTGTAGTAAGGCTAGAATTTAACTGACTATTTAACTCATGCCAAAAATGCTAGTCAATGACCAATCACGTTTCAATTAATGTTGTTTTACAACCAATAACAGTCGTGTTTCACCTCGCTCTTTATGGATTTCTTTTTATCAGCTCCTGCTTTTGTGATAAAGTAAGCTCCTCCTTTTTAATGTTCTGAACAGGTCAAAGCATTATGTTTCTCCAACAAATACATTGAATATAGCAAATAATGAAAAGATTCCTTGATTTTACTGAGTTGTTTACTAAAAAAATAAATGAATAGCCCGCAATGTTGATTATGATATATAGTTTGATGTGTTTCACTATTTCTCCACTTGGCTGCAATCTTACAATATTGCGATCTTATTTGGCAATAAATAATATGATCAAGCAGCAGTGAATGAACATAACCTCGCATTTCTGATTTGTTTTCAAACATCGCCGTTTACACTAAATATATAAATATTTTAAAATAACTATAGTTAAACAATGATCTGTGAGTAAACAGCTTAATTTTATTCGTTAAATAGTCCTAACAAATGCACTCTTGATTTCCAAATTGGAAATCACTCGTGGTATTACTTTTGATAAGAACATCACACAGTGCATGCATACGTCATTCTGACTGATCAATTCTTAAAACTTCGCCGGCGCAGCTTATCGTCCTCTCTGCCATAATGGCTGAGCCACTAGAGTTGCGCTTAAGAATTGCAAAAATATTATCTTGATAGATGTCGCATAACACAAGGAGCACACATCGAGCACCTACAGGTAGAATAAACCTTGGTGAGATTTTCTATTTCTACTACTTTTGAGGTCATTACCCCAAGGCTCATAACATGCGAGCTGTTTAAAATTATATTGGAAAGATTAATTTGTCATATGGCTGTATAGGCCAATGTTAAAAAAATTGCTAAAATGTATTATTCTTCTTTTTCCTTTCGTATAATGGACCTAGCGGTCTGTTACGGTCTCAATCCAACGTTTGAAGGGTCTGCCCAATGATCTCTTGCCTGGTGGCTGGTAATTTAAGATTTGACATGGTATTCTTGTTCTGATCATTCTTCTTACGTGAGATTTCCAGTTGTTTCTGTATTTTTGCACATATTCCATGATTGATTCTATTTGTAAGTTTTTGAGAATCTCAGAATTCATTGTATGGTCTGTTCTTGAGTAACCCACAGTACAACTCATAAATTTAATTTCTGCCGCAGTTAGTCTTTGTTCATATACACTGCGAATTGTCCAGGCCTCACTGCCGTAACATAATATGGGTCTGGCTAGTGTTTTATAAATTCTAGTTCCTGTGTGTTGCTGTACTGTGTTTGACTTGAAAATATTATTTATAATTCATGTTACTCTGTTAAATTTTATAATGTTTTGACTAAAATATTTTTCCTTTTCGTATGTAACTTGGTATCCGAGGTAGTTAAATGTGTTAGTTTTTTCTAATATTTTATTATTTATTTTGGGCACTAAAACGTATATTGTAGAACGCATAAACAATTACCTCTAAAGTCGATCTTTGTGAATACGGGTATTATGTTCGCCTCGAGACCTCACCATCGTGGATTACATCCCGGCTAGAGCCAATGGAATTTTTCCTCTCATTCATTTAATTTCATCTGCCACTGTGATAGTGCGACAGGCGCGGTCGGCCAGCACTCTGTTATTCACAAACCTTCAATGTCGGGGGCTTCATCGCATCTCATCGCCCTGTGTTGGACACGGACTGAGGAAGAAGAATCTTTATCGGGGATCTCTCGAATACGAATCTGAACCGCTACCTTGTGTGAGCCACTCGTTTCTGTTAATTAGAGTCTGTGTTTTGTTTTGATGTATTGGCCTATTTTAACAGAAATTAATATGGAGCAACAGATAATTCCTGGAAGAGTTTGAATATTTAATATATAAAAACAAAGCTGATTGAGGTTATATAAAAGTTACGTAAATGTATGTAAATATGTGCAATTAATTTATACTTTTTTTAATGAACTTTTTTTTTCAAAATAAGGGAAAGCAGGCCTAGTGATAGGAACAAAGGAAATCTCCGGAACCGATAATGGAAAGATGGCCAAGACTAATAAAAAAGAGTTTTAAAAATGACGTTAAAAAATAATATAGTAAGAGAAACAAAAGCTGGAAAATAGACTAAACAGATTGAGTCTGAGAAACAATGGAAAGCAGAAAATCAGACTAAGAAGGCTTAGGAACAAAGGAAAAGCATGGGTGAGACTAAGAAACAAAGGAAAGCAGGTTCTCTGCAGGTATGAAGACTTTAAGAGCAGCTAATTGTGCCACCTCATCCAGGCGCTTCATCTATTATTCACAGCTCCTGCAATAACGGCCGCATGTAGTAGCATCAGCCGCAGCTCCTATGGGAGGCGCGACCCCGCTACTATACAACCTGATAACATTATTCTCAATGATAATAATGTTCATTCAGAAAACATTTCCCTTGTGTATAAACCGAGCTTATCACGCAAACTAAGTGAGTTCAACTATACATTAAAAAAACATCCTCTCTATTTTCAGGAATCGAATCTGTTTCCGGTAAGCTATCACGCATCCTTAAAAGTGATGAAAAATATAACTATAGAAAGTCACGTTCTCGGAAGACAAAGCCTACAAAAAGTTGTCGATATCCATTAAAAAATAAAACACTACTTTATTATGTAAGGTATAGGCCTATTGTTTTACTTTTTTTACAAAGGACATCTTCTTTGAAATGGCTTAAAATAAGCTCGTTTAACTAACATTTTGTTACTACCCATGTACAACCTTGGACAAAGATTTGGTCTACTGCCAAAAGATAAATTCTTATTTGCACTATTTTCATTGACCGGTATTCAGGCGTGGACAGAATTGCATTTAGACAATGTATTAGAGTGTTTCAGGCGCTCGCATCATCGGAACCAACAGAAATTTATCATTCAGGATATCGGTCAAATTGTCTAAGGCAGGGCTGTCCACTCTACGGCCCGCGGGCCACAACCGGCCCGCCATGGCTTTTCGTATGGTCCGCGTAAGCACTGAAATGAACAAATTAATGTTATATTTTTAAGTTAGATTTTAAAATGTAACATCTAGTTTGTACATCCCTGTGTGAAATTCATCTCTCTGGAATGTGGAGTTGAGGTGTCACCGTTCTCTTGACAAAGTACTATCCACAGACGAAGTGAATGAAAGCAGTAGGTATTTCATACGTCATGGGTGTTCCTTTATTCTCACGTAGTATGCCATTGTATCGCTTGCAATTCCCCGTGCTCCCTCTTCGTCCCGTGCATTCATTCTCATCGTCGGTGGACTATAGTAGAGATGATTCATCCCTTATTTACCGTTTTCTCCTCACTCCAAACTTTGAACATTAATTGTTTCGCTTGTTGTATTGTCAATCAAACAGTAGCCTGTGCACGGAATAGTTGTAAAAATAGTGTTAAAGTGAGAAAATGCTTTTAAAAAACGCAAAGTTGATTCCGAGTTAGGAAGTTTAACGAATCCTGGACCAGCAAGTACTATGTGAAGGAGCATGGAAACAAAGTGTTATGTGTTATTTGTAACGATGTTATTGCAGTTGTGAAAAAATATAACATTAAAATACATTACCAAACAAAGCATAGCCATTTTGATAAATTTAATGGGGATGATCGATCGTTTGTTACCTTTAAGAAACCAGCTCCACTCATCTCATTAGGTAAATATATTCACTTTTGTACCATTTTTTTTACAATTTTAATTGCAGCATGGTGTTACAGATGTTTTACATTCTTCTATATGATAATGTAATTTTATTTAATAATAATAATAATAATAATAATAATAATAATAATAATAATAATAATAATTGAGGCCATGAGAACCATAGTGATATAAGTGACATTTTTACAAAAATGAGATAAATGCATAAAATTGTAGCCATTTGGTTATT
Source organism: Diploptera punctata (assembly GCA_030220185.1). Taxonomy (NCBI): domain Eukaryota; kingdom Metazoa; phylum Arthropoda; class Insecta; order Blattodea; family Blaberidae; genus Diploptera; species Diploptera punctata. The sequence goes on from JASPKZ010009271.1 coordinate 80,069, forward strand.
TTACCTCGTGTCATAGAGATACAAGTATTTTCCATCACCTGCTGCCATCTAGAGAGGCATATGTTAACTACATAAACCAGAAACTCCGTCATTGCCGGTCCCAAGCCCGGATGAGAAAGTAGGAGGGGGAGGAGTAACACCTCGTAAAAAAACCTTGGTTCAGCTGGCCCGGCTGATAGTACCATGTAGGGACCCTTACCAGGGAACGGTGCAGACCTCAACGGCAATGAAGGCGGAGAGGGATACCCTTAATACTGCAGATTTGGCGGAAGAGGCACCCTACCCTCACTCAGGGAAAGAGAGATGAACCGCTGCCTTGCGGAGAAGGAGAAACTTCAAAGGCTAAGGGAGCATCCCCTACAGAAAAGCATGCCTGTCCAAGAGACACTGAGGTGGCAACCCCACCACTGGACTTACCCAACTATAAGCTGGTAACCTATAATGGGGAAAACTTTAAATACTCGAAAGACTACAAGAAATAAGCAGGCGGATAATAAAACATAAACCAGAAATGAGCTTTGCTTCAGGTTCATACTGATACAAGTGACAACAGACAATGGATTCAGTATGTATGATGAAAAAGGAAGACACTGAGAAACAAAGGGTTGAATGGTTGAAGATTCGGTGGATGAGGTACAACAAAAGCTCTCCTTCGATAGTTCAGTTTAAGACCACACTGAATTTAGACATGCCTTTTCGACATCTTGATATTCGTCGTAATGCAGTAGGACGGCCTCTACAATTCCCCAATACGCTAAGAACGCTGCGTGAAGGAGAGGTACCATTGAAAGCAGAAAAAAATAAAGATCTGCTTATCCTGCTCGATTTCATTCCTCCAATACACCATGACTTTTATCTTAACCTCAAAGCTTCTGCTTCTAACATCACTAACTCAGGAAGAGGTAGCGGAAGAGGACGTGGACGAGGACGAGGACATGGGGTTCGAGGAAACGGGCATGGGAGCTGTGAGAATATTGTTCCTGGAGAAAAATACTCAGATTCAGAGGAAATAAGTGATTAAAGTGATTAATCCTGTCAGTGTTTATAGAGACAAAACTCTTATGTTTATTATTTTACTGTTGGCAGACTTACGTATTTCTGAGACACTGATCTTGAACATGATACAGATTTATACTTATGTGTAATGTATGTAACAATTTAACAAATGTATTCATGATCACATTTATTAATTGCATTTAAAAGTTACATTAGCACTAGGTTATAATGTCCATCATATTGCAAATACTTACCTATTTAGAGTCATACTGATACAAGTGGCATTGATAACAATAATATCAGGACCATACTGGTACAAGTGACGTTTAATTTAGGCTGTAGTGGATAAATTACATGCGTTATGTACCATATGCTCATTATAGGAAGTATTTTATAGGTTGCACTTGAAAATAATAAAAGTTGTTTGATAAGGAAATTCAGTGAATTATTTATATATTATAAACTTTCAAGTACTAATATCTCAAAACTTGATTTTTGCTACTTAGATTACTATGGTTCTCATGGCCTCAATTATAATAATAGAAGCAGCAGTAGCAACAATAATAGTAACGATATTTATGTAACGGCCCGCGATCAATTGCACAATCAGTTATTGGCCTGACCCATTAAAAAGTTTGGGCGGCCCTGGTCTAAGGGATGAAGTAGTTCGTGATCGCCTGTAGACAGATTAGTTTCGTATGTTTCATTGCTTGTTTTGTGTTTGTTTATTTGGTTGTTTGCTTGTTTATTTGCTGACAGTAGTCTTCAAAGTTCACATGGCATTTGTCTCTTATTGCGATGTTGTATTCACGGGTTAATCTTAACCCGCATCTATTTAAAAAAAAAATATATATATATATATATATATCATTAGCATGTAGGCCATCTTGACCTCGAGATGTTATAGTCCCCAACTATAGGCCTGTATGCTTCATGTCATCTGAATACGATCCTGAACCATGCCTATTTACGATTACAAAATCATGTCGTTTACCCTTTAGAATTGTGTATGATACCACATCGCTGACAAAACTTAACATCAGGGAAGAATACTAATTGGTCTATAATCATCGAGTGTTGTGGGAGTGTTTGAATTCGGTGTAGGACGAAATAGAGCAATTTTCGAGAGTCTGGGATAGGTCCCGGTCATTATAGAGGCATTAAAAATGTGGGTTATTGTCGGGAGAATAATGTCAATTATTTTTTGTAGGAGAGTTATTGTTATATTGTCTATTCCTTGTGCTTTAGATTTAATACGTAATACTGCTCTTTTGGCGTCATCAGGATTTCATAAATAACAAACAATTAAAATGTGGCCATGTATAAATAACGACAGAAGATTGATTATTTAACATTTTCCAATACTGTTATTTTAATACAGTTCCCATAATGGATCATGTTATAATATTATAATGATATTGTGAAAAAAAATTAATGTCTGAACCAGGAATCGAACCGTCTCGAATAGTGTAGTGGTCTTGCACGCTCGTAGAGAATACGAGAGGCCCACGGTTCGATTCCTGGTTCAGACATTAATTTTTCTTTTCACAATATCATTATAATATTATAAGACAGATTTCCAAGAAAAATGCTGGAATGACTGCCACCTAGTAGAAGGAGAGAGAAAGGGCCAAAGATAAACGTGGATCGATTGGTGTTTTATGCAACAAGGGGAAAAAGGGATTGAACAATGGAGGTTAGAATGGCATAGAGATGTGGAGGAGAATGATAATAGATTAATAGGACACAAAAATATGTGAATGAATACGAAAATTGATATATATATATATGAGTGTGCGTGTGTGTATAAGTGTGCCTGATGGAGATTTGTAAAAAAAATCAGAAACCTTTGCATGAGAACTACGTCAAAAGGTGTATTCCTTTGGAATTCGTTAACAATTAAAATATATTAATCATACGTTTTTGTACTCACAAAATAAAAAAGGATGGATCATTACTTGCTGCATTGAACTGAGCACATTCAGCCAAATATCGAGTTAAACAAATGCAGAATAGCGTATATTAACTTCTTAATCAACGTATGAAAAATATTTCAAGCGCCGTCCGTGTTAATCGTAAAATTGAGAAAAATTAAAAGTTGCATAAAATTTTAACCAAGAAGAGCCTTTTAGAACATTGATATAGAACTAGCTTCAAGTTATATAATAAATAATTCTCTAAATTTGTTTTCAAACCCCAGTTATCATATTCGTCCAATAATGTTCTGAACATAAACTCCATGTCTTCATATTCTTGAGCAATTATTATCTGATCATCCGCAAATAACAGTGTATATTAAAATATATATCACCAAGAAGATCACTTGTGTATTAAAACAGTGTATATGTTGTATCTGTTGATCCATCTCAATTGGTACTCCCATTCCTGAACAATTTTTGCTCCAGTTTGACAGTGATTTATGTATAAATATCTTAAATAATGTGGGTGATATACTACAATCTTGACGAAGACCTTTTGTCACTTTAATTTCTTGTGATACACATTTTCCAATTTTAATTTTAGATACTGCATTTTTATACAAATGTTTTATTGTATTAATAATTGTACCGTTTATGGCCATATCTTCTAATGCATCCCTCAACTTTTGTAAAGGTACGGTGCCATATGCCTTTTTTTAAATCCACAAATGTGAAATGAACTTGTTGGTTGTTTTTATTAATTGTTTCAATCAATTGTTTTACCACAAATATTTGATCAATTGTAGATATCTCAGACCTAAAGCCCGCTTATACTTCATTCTCCTTTTGTTTATAATTTTCTTACAAATAGTGTTTGATTATTTTCCCATATATACGGCTAAAAACATTCATTACGGTGATTCCTCTATAATTATTGCACTAATCTTTTCTTCCTTACTTATGAATGATTTATATCAACCCAATTTTCAATTTTACTGGTACACCTTCTCCGTTTAGGCATATCTCAAAAAGGCTCCTTAACAATTCAAATAATTTCCTTGTATCATATTTAATTAATTCTGGCTGTACTCCTTCTCCTCCACAAGCCGTTCCATTTTTTAAACTTCCGATTGCTATCTCTACTATCTCAATATCTAAATGTATATTCGTTCTGTTTGAATCATCAGTTTTCTCTACAATTCCACTTAAAAATTCTGAACAACCTTCAGTTAATAGCTTGCTAAAATAATAATAATAATAATAATAATAATAATAATAATAATAATAATAATAATAATAATAATAATAGTAATAATAATAATAATAATAACACGAGTAATAATAATATGTATAATAATGCATGTATGTATTTATATACCATATACGTCGTTCCCTCTAATGGGAGTTTCTTAACCAGGCTAATTTAATTACGCTTATTTACCTATTGATGCCAACGAGTGACATGGTTAACACATCACCTCAATAAGACACCTAATAGGCAATTAATACATTACTTGGATGAATGAAGTTCGGTTAAATTTTGCGTACGTTATTTTTATTCAGGCTTGCGTTTCTTTTACGAGCCTGGAAATCTTGAGACTCGGAACCCACTGCTTAAAGTCCTTCCCGGAGGACTAATCCCTTAGATTTTTGATCCTGAAAATCCATCGTCCTCGGCCGGGTTTGATTCCGCGACCAACGGAACCAGAAGCAAGGAACTGCGGCCGACCCTAATAATAATAATAATAATAATAATAATAATAATAATAATAATAATAATAATAATAATAATAATAATAAATAATTGCATCCCATTAACTTAGTTTAATCTCTCACTTTATAGGTACTTTTATATGCAGCTCGCCTTCCGGACCTTACATTGCCATGACCTGACGGGAAAGGGATTTTAAAACTATGGATCACACATATAATTTTTTGACCATGCAAATCCATGGAGGGCATCACCGAATGAGTGATAATAATAACAATAATAATAATAATAATAATTTTTTATTAGGAATATTCCACAATACAATGTTTCTCCTTCAACCCAAAGTGATTTGTCGTCATTGGTTCCTATCTTCTTCTCTCAAATCTCTAGCTTCCACACATCTCCTCACTCCATCTATCCAAAGTTCTCTAGGTCTGCCTCTTCCACATCTTCCATCAGCTTTCCATTCAAGGATCTTCTTTGGAATTCTACCTTCTTCCATTCTAATGACGTTCCCATACAATTTCAAACGTTTTTCTTCTATTTTTTCTATTTTTTTTACAACTTGCATAATTTCCCTTATTGTGCTGTTTCTGACTTTATCCCTTCTTGAAATTCTTGTCCATTGTCTCAAAAAATCAATTACTACTGGTAACAGGTTGTTGGCTTGTTTTCTACTTACTATCCAGGTTCGGACCCATATAATAAAATAATTTCTAATAGAACATGAAATATAATTTTCTTCGTTCTGTATATCACATTTATATTCCAAAGCACTGAATTCAACATACTTCTTCCATCAGGTATTCTTCTTTCAATAATAATAATAATAATAATAATAATAATAATAATAATAATAATAATAATAATAATAATAATAATAATAATAATAATAATAATAGTAATAATAATAATAATAATAATATTATTATATTATTATTATTATTATTATTATTATTATTATTATTATTATTATTATTATTATTATTATTATTATTATTATTATTATTATATTAAGAATAATTATAGGCCTATATTATTAAGACGAGACTTGAATCAAAGCAAACGTAGAATTTAAATGTAATTTAACTTGAGTTTCGAAGGGGGAAAATTATGTCAGTGGATTTTCATCACATATTTTGAATAAAATATATATTCAATAAATGTGAATGGTTAAAAGAGCTTCCAGTGTTTAAAAAAGTTTAAAAAATGTAAATTATTTTTGTTACATAAATTTGTAGAAATATGATCTCCATAACATAACGTAAATGCAGGAAGGTAAAAATTAATGTTCACAATTCAGTTAAATGATATAACAAAATTAATTTACATCAATCAAAGACCTGCGACATTGCAAATATTTTTTATTCACATAAAAACATTCTACATTCGATGAATGGTAGGCCTATATAAAATCGAAGTTCACGGATTCAAACCTAGACGGGGTGGATGGTTTTTTTAGACGTAAAAATGATTCCTTCGGAAAGAAATTTAAAACATGGACTACTTGGAATAAAGTCAATCCTCAAGTAAGAAGAGTTTTGGGGAACAAATTCATCGGATTTTCAGCCCCAATTTTGTAGGCATCGCAAATGACCTAGGATTTTAAAAAATGCTGACCTACTTAAATAAAATACTATTTACCAACATTTAATAAATTCATGGCCGCGTGGACATAATCTCTCCGTACATTCCTATTCTGGGCTTTTAAATCATCCCCTGTATAATCTATTTTCCTCAAATCATGGTTAATGTTATTCACGAATTTCCCAAAGGACTCTTTCCCTCTGGTTTTCCTAAAAGGAGTTTCCATGCCCCTCTTACATTCCCCATTCGTGACACACTTCTGCCCGTCGCAGTCTATGAGACTTAACTTTTATCATATCTGGTTTCCCATAAAGACCATGTAGCTCACTGTCAAGTACTATTCTCTGTTCTCCTCTCTATTCGTCTCTCTTTGGTCCAAAATTTTCAAATACTTGTAAAATTTTCTCACCCTTAAAGTAAAAGCCAATGTTTCGTATCCATATAATTTAAGTAGGACAATAATAGTTATATATATATATATATATATATATATACATAACTAACTAACTCACTGGCACTATCGAACCCGTAGGTTCATGGCCGCGCGGACATAAGCTCTCCATACATCCCTATCCCGAGTCAATGTTTTCCAATCATCCCCTGTATAATCTACTTCCCTCAAATCATTTCCGATTGAGGGTCTTTCCACTTTTCAGCGGTTGCCCTTTTACCAGCCGGCTGCTGGCCCTTCACATCCACATGTGTCAATCACAGAGGTAGATGATCAACAGCCAGTGTAGGGGTGACATGTGGTTAGCATGTCGAGTCCCCCAGCCGTTATAGCTGGTTCCTCAACCTGGAGCCGCTACTTATTGTAGCTACCCAATTGCCTCACGATGCTGGGTGGGCACCGGTCCCATACTAGCCGAAATACCATGAGAAAATGTCTTCCCCCATGGAGACTCGAACCAGCGCAAGTCCCGTAGCTCTGCGCCAAGGCTTCCTACCTTAACCGCTCGGCTACGGCGCGGGACTCCCTCAAATCATAGTTAATGTTATTCTCCCACATCATTTTTGGTCTACCAATTGGGCGTTTTTCCCCTGGTTTTCCTACAAGAAGCTTCCTTGCACGTCTTTCATTCCCCATTCGTGCCACATGTCCTGCCCATCGCAGTCTGCGAGACTTAATATACATTTCAATTTAATGCTCTTTTTTTTAATAGGTAAGTTGAGACAAGAGTCTCTCCATTGCATAACTGCATCCATTTCCAGAATTCATCCTATGATTAATTTCTTTGTGGGAGGCACGCCGTAGCGTAGTGGTCAGGTACTACGCTACAAGCAGGAAGATCGAGAGTTCGAGTCCCGATGAGGTCGGGTTTTTTAAACTGACCCAAACCTTCTGGCGGCACCAAGACCCTGGTGTCGACTCAGCTCAAATGGAAATGAGTACCAGACGCTTGTTCTGGGGGTAAAGGCGGCCGTCACGCAGGGCTGACAACCCGGATGATATTTTAAGTGCCGATTACTTACAAAAAGTGGGAGCCTTAACCTTCTACTACTCCAAGGGCCACCTAAGGCTTTCAGTGGGATCTCTTTACCTTTACATTTTGTATTTCTTTGAGCATCTCATTCCTATTTGTAATTAGGCCTATTGTTCTCTGGTATTTGAATTCAGCCACTTCTTCAAAATTTCCCTCATTTGTCATTAACTGTACATTTCCATTATATAGGCCAGATGTATTTCTATGTGTGAACATATTAGGATTTAGAGAGAGATCAGGACTTGCTTAGTTTAGGCTAGGGACATGGATTGTTTTAAAAATTAGCGACGATCACGATATGCGAATATCTCCAATGTGCGGGAGCTTTGAAGACGAGATACATATATTAGGAAAATGTAACGATTTGGAATATTGGAGGCGTCAGTTATTACCGGAAAGATTTCTAAGTTCAAATCGTGAAAGATTGGCATGCTGTGAGTTAATGGTAAGCCCAGAAAATTGGATAAACTTCGGTAAATTTCTGGACAAAATGCGGAAAATAAGAACAACACTCATTCATGAATAAATAAATATGTTAACAAATTGCAATACCATTAATTCTTAATAATTCTACATAACCAAGTTAATGTATAATGTAATTTATTGTATTGTTATGTAATTGTAATATTATTGTGTTTTCTTTTTTGTTTTAAGTTATATTATTGCCAAACATTAACTCATTGTAACGGATTGTCAACAGCACGAACGGCTTACTGCCCGTGTGATCCATATTTGTAAATAACATTGTATGTATCTTACTTTTAGTCTAATAAAGTCCTTATGTATTTATCTATATTTAGTTTTATTGATATTCAATTTCAGCCCAATTCCTTAGTGTTACTCAATGGGGGTGTGTGTTTCCCCTTTGTATTGTCAAACATAGTAAACTAAATTCAATTGACAAAAACAGTATTTGATTTTTAATTTTTTTTAATTCACTGTATATAACCTGAAGTTAATGGCATGAGTTACTTCTGCAGAGTACCTGATACAGATATTAAAATATTTAAATTCCACCGCTAGTTTCTGATAAGCAGAAAACGTAATGTTAACGTGAATTAAAAATTAATGATATGCACATACGAGAAAGCCCATAGTGTAATTACTCAACGTCAGTAACTGAGTCAACAACATGAGAAAAGTTCACTTATAAACAAATTGCTCATTTTTTCCACTAAGATTTGTTTATATAATCTACATGCAAATGGAAGAGCGGTAAAACAAGCTTTGTACTTACTCTATCACTCACTAAGTAAAGATGGTCAGTTTGTGTGTGTTAAGTGGCAACAACGTCAGTTCTTACAGCGATGTGATGTATGCGGCTTCATTTTATAAAATAATCATCTTTCAGTGATATCCCCAGATAAATTTATTTTCCAAGTAAATATTCCCTGAAGAATACCAATGAGAGAACATGTTTTAATACGGATATTTTTTCACAATCATTTTAAAAGCCAGTGGAAATGAAAATCAAGGAATTATCTTTGGTAATCTCTGAAATTAATAGTAATACATCATTAACAGAATGAAACAACTAATTTATAAATCCATACTAGAAAGTATAATGTTATATGGATCGGAAGTTTTGACAATGACACAACAACATGTCAACAGAATAACTTCAGTTGAAATGGATTTTTGGAGAAGAACTGCCAGAATATCTCGACTGGAAAAAATATAAATACAGAAATTAGAAAATGGATGAACGCAGAAAGAAATATAATATAATAATAATAATAATAATAATAATAGCTTTATTTTACCTGGCAGAGTTAAGGCCTTAAGGCCTTGTCTACCACTCAACCAGGTTTAAAAAAAAATACAAACAAAAAATAGTCTTAAATCTAAATTACAATATATATATATATATATATATAAATATAAACGATTACAAGTTATGAATACAATAAATTAATATTTATAATGTATTTTGATTTACTCTAAATTTAACGAATTAAATATATATGTACAATATATATATAAAAAAACAGGAAAAGATTAATGACATAGTATAAAATTAAATAAATAGAGAAAAATTAATTATTAGACAACAGGTAACTGTATAAGCGTGACTTAAAGGTACCAAGTGTGCGGCAACCCCTGATCTCTTGAGGAAGGAGATTCCAGGAGCGGGCAGAGGCTACTGTGAAGGAAGTAGAATAGGAGGAAGTGCTATGAAGAGGAATTGTTAGCAGACTGCTATCTTGTGATCTAGTGTCAATATTGTGGTAAGAGGATAACTTCTCAAATCTAGACGCCAGGTAAGTAGGGATGGTAGGAATTCAGAAGCTTGAAAAGTAGTGAAAGAGAGTGCAATTTACGTCTGTCAAGTAAGACGGAGCCAAGAGAGGTTATTAAAGTGTTCGGAAATATGGTCATAACGGCGGATATTGAAAATGAATCGAACGCAAGCATTATGAACACGCTGCAGTCTCTGCGACAAGTCATAGTTTAGATCATTATATATAATGTCACAATAATCGAAGTGTGGTAACACAAGATTCTGCACAAGGATTTGTTTTAACGAAACTGGGAGAAAATTCTTTAAACGTCTAAGATAATGTAAGATGGAGAAAGTCTTTTTACATATTATGTGTTTCACTTGTGTTTGCCAGGTTAAATTTGCGTCTAGATGTAGTCCAAGATCTATTACTGAAGAAGAATAAGGGATAATTATATTATTTATAGTAATGTTTGGTAGTGTAGATATGTCAAAGGTTGTAAGCAGTCTTTGTTGTCCCATTAGAATTACTTGTGACTTGTTAGGATTTAGATTTAGACCGATACTTGAAGACCAGTTAAAGATGGATATGAGATCGTCATTCATTTTTGTCAAGCTGTTATAGAGAGAATGAGGAGGTGAATGTAGGTAAATTTGGATATAATGGATGAGATTGAACACAGATGGCTAAAATAGTACGGACACGTAAGAAGAATGCAGGATGGAAGACTACCAAAGGCCATCAATGCATGGAAAATTGAAAGAAGGAACAGAAATGGAAGACCAAGAATAACCTGGAAGAACAACATTCAAAATTCAATGAGGAAATTTGGTGTAACAGATGAATACACAGAGGACAGAGAACAGTGGAGAACTTTAAATAAGGGAAATTTGTGAATGTTTGTTGGATGTTAATTTCTAAGATTGGTTGGAGGAAACCCTCAATGATGAGGAAAATTCTCAAAATGAATGAATTATTATTATTATTATTGTTATTATTATTATTCTTTTTGTAATTCATTTTCCGTTTTAGTCGTCGCTAAATACTATATCATCCTATACTGGAACAGATACCTTATTCTCTCTTCTTGTAATAGATGCGTATTAAATACCTATTCTTTATATTACTCTTTTTTTTTCTTTTTTTTCCAATTTCGCATGTATTTTGAAGGAACCAAAAGTACAACCACTTCTTCAACAGATAGAAAAATACAGGAAAAATTGGATAGAACATCTGCAAAGAATGACAGAGGACAGGATACCAAACTGATGTAGGCTATAATCGGTTGGAAGACCAAGAAAGCGTTGGGCTGAACAGATGTGAGATCGGAACAGGCAAAGACCTAATGCGTGAAGGGTTATTATTATTATTTTTATTATTATTATTATTATTATTATTATTATTTATTTCATTTAATTATTTATTTATTTATTTAGGCATATTTATTTGAGAGTAAAGTTCTCAAAAAATTGTTGAGCCATAAACAGATAGACAGGTGAATGGACAAAACTACATAATAGTGAGCTACATGGTAGGCCTATGTATAGGAAGCCAGATACAGTAAGAACAGTAAAGTCTCGTGGATTGCGATGGACAGGACATATGGCACAAATTGGGAATGAAAGAGGTGTTTGGAGGTTTCTTGTAGGAAAACCGGAGAGAAAATGCCCAGTTGGAGACCAAGAATGAGGTTGGAGAATAACATTATCCATGATTTGAGGGAAGTAGATTATGCAGAGGATGATTGGAAAACATTAGCTGAGGATAGGGATGTATGGAGAGCTTATGTCCGCGCGGCCATGAACCTACGGGTTCGAAAGAGCCAGCGAGTTATTTATTATTATTATTATTATTATTATTATTATTATTATTACTAGTAGTAGTAGTAGTAGTTGTAGTAGTAATAGTTGGAGAAGACTACATAACAGTGAACTACATGGTCTTTATAGGAAGCCAGATATAATAAGAACAGTTAGGTCTCATATCTGCGATGGGTAGGACATATGGAACGAATGGGGAACGAAAGACGTGCATGGAAACTTCTTGTAGGAAAACCAGAGGGAAAACGCCCAGTTGGTAGACCAAGAATGAGGTGGGAGAATAACATTAACTATGATTTGAGGGAAGTAGATTATACAGGGGATGATTGGAAAACATCTTAGGATAGGGATGTATGGAGAGCTTATGTCCGTGCGGTCATGAACCTAAGGTTTCGATAGTGCCAGTGAGTTAGTTATTTAGTTAGTTAGTTAGTTAGTTAGTTAGTTAGTTAGTTAGTTAGTTAGTTAGTTAGTTAGTTAGTTAGTTAGTTAGTTAGTTAGTTAGTTAGTTAGTAATTATTATTATTATTATTAGTAGTAGTGGTGGTACCTCAAAGTTCTGTGAAATATAATTACATGTTAACTACCTGAAGAAAGCCAAAACTGTACGTATGAAAATCAATTACAGCTGAGATAATGAGGTGCAATTGTTCTGCTTACATCGTTGAGAATAGAATCACGTCCTGCCCAATGTTCAGAAATTGCCTCACAATGTGGTAAGTGCTAATAATAACAGCTTTCTATAAGTAAACAGGCCTGCATGCATAATTATGTAAAACAGTTATCACTTATTTCAGATTATATTGATTATATTGATAAGAAATTATTGAATGTAGACAAGAAAGTGGCATTAAGATGACAGTATAATAAATGAAGTTAGAGCAATAACAGCCATGTAAATTGGTGTCTAATTGAACAAATATACAGGTTGTATAAAAAAGGATGGCGCAAACTTACATGGTTGAAAGTACACGATAATAGAAGCAACAATGTCCTGGTAAACGTGGGTCCGCAAACGATCCGTTTGCGAGATAATTACGAATATATGGTTACAAGCCGCCACTGACGTCATTGTTTGTAACATCGTACGGTTTACTCCTTGCGCACTTGAAGTCGTCCTGTGTTCTTTGTTTACAAAACTGAACATTGCCGAGAGGTGGAGTTGTAATCAAACCATACAAGCAGAACGTACAGGACGGATACAGTACACAATCTCAAAAGGTATCAGTCTCGTCTCAGTAGTGCCACTTGTGCTGTGTTTTAGTTACAATGGAACCGTACAGTAACGAAGATATGCGGATATGCATTTCATGTACGGTAGGGCTAATGGCAATGCACGGGAGGCTGCACGCTTGTACCAAGAAACATATCCTGATCGAAGACACCCCGAAAGTCGTACATTTACAAGGGTCCATCAGCGCCTGAGAGAAAATGGGGGTTTTGCACATGGCAGAGCAGTAGGTAGGCCTGCTCGCATTACGCCTGAGGTTGAGGATATGGTGTTGGAAGCAGTACAGCTCTCTCCAGGAACCTCGACGAGAAGAATTGCCACACAAGTGCCTGTACTAAGCCACAGTAGTGTATGGAGAATTTTACAGCGCAATTTACTGCACCCTTACCACCTCCAACGAGTTCAATGTCTCAATGATGCGAACTTTGTTCCTAGAGTGATGTTTTGTCAGTGGATGCAACAACAGACTGTAGTCAACCCTCGTTTCGCATGTAACATTTTATTTATAGACGAAGCAGGATTCACACGCGATGGTGTTTTTAATTATCATAATACACATTTTTGGTGTGAAATAAACCCACATGCTGTTCATGAGTCACCACATCAGCACCGTTTCTCACTGAATGTGTGGTTAGGGGTACTAGGTGATCATCTCATTGGGCCACACATTCTTCCACGAAAACTTAATGGACGGAGGTACCTTAGGTTTCTGCGGCGTCATCTTCCAGGATTGCTTGAGGATGTTCCACTTCAGCAACGTTGGAGTTTGTGGTACATGCATGATGGAGCTCCGGCACATTTTGCTGCTGCTGTGAGACGGCATCTAATCGCGCAGATACGGCCAAAGATGGATAGGTCTAGGCGGATCTGTACCTTAGCCTCCAAGATCACCTGATCTAAATCCTTTGGATTTTTGTGTCTGGGGTCACCTCAAAAGCGAAGTGTACAGCACACCCGTTAACACGGTTGAAGAACTGGAGCAGAGAGTTGTACATGCTTGTCAAGAATTCAGAAATGATCCAGGGGTTTTCGAAAGAATTCGACATTCATTGCAGAGACGAGCACAGTATTGCATTCAGATGCAAGGAAGACACTTCGAACACCTCCTTTAACAGGTAACCCATAAGTGAAGTGAACTGTGAAATGTGAACTAAATGAGATGAAAAATTAATAGTAAAGTCTAAATTCAAATTAATTTGTACTAACTAGGACGATGTTTACAATGAAGTCAGTGGCGGCTTGTAACCATACATTCGTAATTATCTCGCAAACGGCTCGTTTGCGGACCCATGTTTACTGGGACATTGTTGCTTCTATTATCGTGTACTTTCAACCATGTAAGTTTGCGCCATCCTTTTTGATACACCCTGTATATCGTTATAAGTATAATTCTTCTCTACACTTAGCAACAAAAAGAATGAGCCGCTAAAAAAGCAGTCCCTTTTATGGCCGACTGCGCATGCTCGAAAAGCTAAAGCTATAGTTCACGAGGTATCGCATTGTTAAATGTTTTAAATACGCTGTATTTGGTTTTAATCGTTATAAATAGTTAAAGAACATGTTTCTACATATTTACTAGTGTTCGACAAATGCAATATTACTCAAATTGCGACATTTCAAATACAGTTCAACTCTCGTTCATAGTGCAAAAGTAAACAAGACAATAAGCATCCGACGTTCGAGTACCGTAGATCGTTAAACCAATTACAAAAAGATTATATAATAATGTGATGTATTAAAGTATGTGAAGAATGTAATTACCTGGGTATCAAAATTAACTCAAAATGTACCCAAGAAAATTACATAAAATATTGAATTCAAAAAGGCAGATCGGTTATAACAATGTTAAACGGAGTTTAAAAAAAAAGACAAAGATTTCTGAGAAGTTCATGAATAATAACCTGTAACTTTTTATTTTGAGTGTTTATTTGTGTTAATGATTCTATAAAATTCGCGGAGTGTTAAACGACTCATCGAAAATATATAACATCAGGACAGGACAACAACTGTCGGGTCCGCTAGTATAAATAAATAAATATAAATATATGTGTATATATATATATATATATATATATGGCATGATAAGAAAAATAAGTGCCTGGACGGGATTCGAACCCGGAACTCTGAGTCTGTACCTCAGCGTGTTATCCATTACACCACCAGGCGAATCCAATTCAAACACTTTTTTTTCTTACATATGTATTATATTCTCCATTATTACTAGATGTCGCGAGAACTCGGTCTTCACTGCCATCTAGTAGCTGACTACAACAAGTAAGTAAATTAAAGAGAATATTTTTACTTTATAGCAGTGACGCTTTATCGATGTTATAATTAAATGTTTAACATTGAGCAATGCAAGCTTAATATGGCATGATAAGAAAAATAAGTGCCTGGACGGGATTCGAACCCGGAATTCTGAGTCTGTCCCTCAGCGTGTTATCCATTGCACCACCAGGCGAATCCAATTCAAACACTTTTTTTTTCTCGCGACATCTAGTAGTAATGGAGAATATAATACATATGTAAGAAAAATAAGTGTTTGGATTGGAATCGCCTGGTGGTGTAATGGATAACACGCTGAGGTACAGACTCAGAGTTCCGGGTTCGAATCCCGTCCAGGCACTTATTTTTCTTATCATGCTATATATATATATATATATATATATATATATATATACTACATATATAAATATATTTATATTTATTTATTTATACTAGCGGACCCGACAGTTGTTGTCCTGTCTTGATGTAATATCTTTTCGATGAGCCGTTTAATACTCCGCGAATTTTATCATGCCATATTAAGCTTGCATTGCTCAATATTAAACATTTAATTATAATATATATGTATATATATATATATATATATATATATATATAAACTATGGATGAGTCAAATGGACTGTTTGCTGGTTTGTCTTTTCAGTTTAAAAAAAAAATACTCAACGGTATAACGTATATTTTGAGAAAAACAAGAATGACAATAGTGTAAGAATTGTCAATGGATTAAAAAAAAATTATTGGTATTGGCAATATGTCTCAAGTATGGACGTCATAAGATGTCACATACCCAGCGAGTTGCTCAAGCAGTAACGTTTAATACTCGCATTCGAGAGGTCCCGAATTCAATCATGATGTCGACTAACCTAACTGAGCAAAAGCATTCAGGTGGTCCCGAGATCAAACTAAGATGTCGACAACCTAAGAGCAAAATTAATATGTTTCAAGTTTACGAAGAAGGCAATAACAACTGCTACACAGGCTTTCGCTAATTTCATTTTTATAATATTATGAAACGATATGATAATTAATGATAAAATTGTTCTAATTTTAAAAATTGTAATCAAGCACTCAGTCTGAGGCAAATCAAGAAAAAAAAAGTGTAATCCGGTTCGTCAGTCTCGGAATTTCAGCCCAGGGTCTCCCGAATATGATTCTTAAAACACTACTACAAATACAATGAAACCTGTCTTAGCCGGAACCATTATAAGAAGGAAACCTGTAGAGACGGAAATAAATCTCCAGAACGGTACAATTTTATATGTAAAATCGACCTGTATAAGCCGGAAACCTTCATTACGCGGAAACGGAATGCTTTTTAAAGTACCAGTAGTTAATTTTTACCTCAGTAAGACGGAGAATTATCCTTAAGCACGTTCTAATTACAGTATTAATGATCACACGTGAAAATTCTACATATGACGCTACTGCATTATATCGTTTTACCTTCTTGTGTTGCCATTGTATTGCAGGGATACCCTTGCTTATGTGTGACAGTGGGGAATACCTCTCTTTTCCTTGCCTGCTTACGTAACCTGCGAGGGAGTTGGGAAATTCTTCAGTCCTCCTGTAGTTGAGTTCCTTCTCGTTTTTGTGTAATAGAGTTGTTTTGTATTGCCGTGCAAACTGTGCTGTGTTACATACACTATTTTGTCTGTATTTCAGTCAATATGTTAGGTCTTAAAAGCGTGCATGTAAAACCCTTACTGTACACTGCGTGAGAAAATTCAAGCTTGTAATTTGGGAACCCTTTATAAGAAGGAAAACTGCCAAGACGGAAATATATTCAAGGAACCGTCATGTTCCTTCATAGACACGTTTTACTGTACTATAAATTATAGGCCTAATGCATTAATCTATAACTAGAGATCCGTGAGAGTCGTTTTATTTTTAGGGAAAATTCGTTTTAATGTTTCAAGATTTCGATGTTATTGGGAATTGTTATTCTAAAAAAATGTAAATTTGAGTCATTTTAATCCTAGTTTAGTATATTAAACCCAATAAGGATGATATATCCAGTATTTTAAAGGATATAAAATTGATAATCATGTCTGCAAAATTTAGGGGGAAAAAATTTACCTTACACGTTAGTATAATTTGTATTTCTTGGCATTCATATTGGCCATAGAACTTAAAATCAATGGAGAGACCATATTTGAGCATGGGAAGGACAGAAAATATTACCTCTATGTTGTGAACTGTGTTGCAACCATTTCCCTTTGCAAGAGTGCATGGAGGAAGCAGATATGGTAGTTAAAAATAAGATGGAATCCGAAAACAGTGTTTGAAATGCATTATGAAAATTTCGCGAATAGAACAAAAAAATCTCCGAAATTCGTTGAAAATTTTTAATTTCGGTGTTATTTCGCGTTATCGTAGGATTTCGCGTCATTTCGCGATTCATAAATGCTTTTTTGAGGTTATGGAATAATGAAATGGTACAAGAGAATGACAAAATTAGAGCATTTCGCGTTACCGCGACTCGCGAATTTCACGGATCTCTATCTATAACCAATTTTTAATTAACAATCTTATCTTCCTATATCAGGACCGACTAATTCCCTAATTATTCTTTAGGTTTCAAACTCATAAAATTATAATAATACTGCCAGACATACAAAACAACCTGGTGGCATTAGACCAAAATATCTAAAACACGTACCCTTAATATATAGTTAAATTTAATTATATACATATATTTGTGAGTGCGTGCGTGCGCCTGCATTTTCTAGCATAACTCAAAGCACGCCTGGGTCAATTTCAAATAAACTTGGTACATAGGTGACATACAATCTGGAAGAGATACGTCGGGAAAAGAGTCCACTATGTTATGAGAAGGGGAGGCGATATGCAAGGTAATAGAAAACGACCTATATTTAGGTCGAATCCTTAGATTTTGGGGCTGATTGATGTCATGAAGATTGGGGTAGCCGTTGCCCGAACAACGTAGAATAATCAACTAGTAAAGAATAAAATTTAAGAATTAATCAAATTTGAAGAAGACATTTGAATTAAATCTGAGCCCGCCGAGCGAGTTAACTTGAGACTCGTATTTTAAGGTCTCAAATTGAAATCCAGACATCGACTTATCTGATATATCCAAGGTTTTTATCAGTTGTCAAGACAAATCTGGATTAAATTTCATTAGATGGGTTAATTTCATTATAATCACCATTTTATAATTACATTCCATTGTCGCAGTTTAACCTCTCACCTTATAGGTACTTATACGTGTCACATGCCACCCGGCCCTACAGTGACACAACCTATCGGGAGAGTGATTTTAACCATTGATTACATACACACTTATTTGACTATTCAAGGACACGGAGGGCCTCCCAGAATGAGTGATCAGCTCTGTGCCAGGGTCTCCTTCGAGACAACACAACATTAAGACGAAACATACTATTCATACTAAACATGGCGAATACGATAATGATGATTATGCTGATCAGATGATGTTCGGGGGCCATTTGGCCCATAACAATTTCTTGATATTTATCTTTCATAATATAATGAAAATAAAAATTAATTAATTTCTTCAGATAAACAATGGAAATACATAATGAATAAACCTATGTTTTATTTATTTTGGCCTTACATGTTAAACCTTGTACAAATAAAAATGAAATAAAAATATCTCAGGCAGTTCGCCCTGTTTAAATTGGATTGTTAACGCCAAATAAATGAGACTGAATAGAATCTACAGAAAAAAAAATTATGGCATTTCAAGTTTGTAGATCCTGTCAGAAGTAAAATTGTACTCGACAATAAAATTTTGAAGCAGGCGAATAATTTTACATATCTAGGATGCAATATCTCATATGAAGAAGAAAATATCTAAATGTTTAAGAATTTTAGGGTTAATAAATTGTATCTTCAAGCCACAGTTAGTCCAAAAACATTCAGAACTAAAAGTGTATAAAACACTGGCTCTTCCACCTCTTTCGTATGGTAGGTGAGTATGGACGTTGAAACAGAAGGATATACAGAGACTTAGATCTGCTGAAATGAGATACCTTCGGAGGACTGCAGGATACACACTACTAGATCACAAAAAAAAATGAATACATCCTAGAAGAATTACAGATGTAACCTTTAGAAGACAAATTTTCTGATTATTAGTCAAGATGGATGCAACATGTTCATCGAATGGAAGATCACAGGATACCCAAACAAATGTTAAGATATAACCAGCAGGAAGAATAAGACCAGGACGTCCACAGAAAAGACTTCTGGATGGTGTTTCTCTTGAGGCCTAAACAGCTCAACAAATGGCCTAAATTCGTGAATGTAATATGATGATGATGATGAATAGCATTACTGTATTTTAAAAGTATTTATATAGAAGTAAATAAATTATAGGAACATTAAAATTATTTCGTTAACTTCTTTAACATTTCCACTTAAGAATTACGCCTCCGTAACTTTTTTTTAATCCCAGTTGCTGTTGGAAATTTTCAACAGCGATCAATTTTAAATGTAACATGGTCTTACAGCTATTAGAATCGGAGTGTGTATGTATTGAAAGAGGAACGAATGTATTACAAAGGAAAATATTGACTGTGAAACCAATTCTGGTGGAAGAGAAAACATTGCATCATGCCTGCACATAATGATAAATAAGTTAAAGAGTGTGGGTACAATTGGAGGGGTGGGGCATGCGATCTATACTGGAATCACACCCGAGGGGCCCGCGCCGCGCGGCAAGTTGGATTGGACGGTGATTGCATATTCATACTGCGCACAAGGCGGAGTGGCCCACTAGGGACCACGCCTGCCTGTTTTAACTTCCAGCGTCTTGTGAGGTCATTACGACATCCAAAACCCAGACACTCTTTGATGAGTTTTCATTCTCTACAGTCCCTGGTCACTTTCCCTGTGTGGGTCATTTTCAGTTGTAGGCTACACACATTAGTGGTCTCTGCTTGCACTATAGACGTTTACTTTAGCATTTAGGGTATGGTTTGACAATTTCGTGATCGTAATTATTTTGAGATGTATTTCTAAAATGTTTAATACTCGTATTTTAAGAAATTTTAAACAATCTTTTTTATTCCATATTATTTATAGACGCTTTAGTGTCAACCTCATACCGCATATATTGTGTATTTGTAATGCATTTTAAAGAAGAATTAAATATGGATGATTATGATGACCAGATGGTGTTCGAGGAATTTTCGGCCTTAAAATTTCCTTGCTTTGTCCTGATCGAGGATCGAATCCAGGTCCTCTGGATTTAAGGAAACGACGTTATCCACAGAGCTCAGCAGTGGGTAGTCACACTTTATATTTCAGGAAATGTGAATTAAGAGAAACACTAGCGTGCTCATTTCTTGAAGCAAAGGTAAAGCAACCCCATTAACAGACCATACACGTAATTCCAAGTCTCAGTTAATAGCACGAGAAAGATGGAGGGTACATAAGCCTAAGGTTACCCAGGAAAGTTCCTGATAATCATTTTGCATAAGCCTGAGAGGGGCTCAGATCCAGTCTGAACACTAATGAGTAATGAAAGGTCTCCAACCTCCCGCTGCAGAGAACAAACACGCCATCCAGACCACAGCCAAATGTAATTTCGAGAAGCAATTTGATATAGGGAACATTGGATCTTAGAACAAAAAATACGAGTTATAATTAATAACTTTTTTATATTCCATACTCATCATTTATTAATATTTAAAATAGGGATACATATAGGAGAGGACTAACTTCAGAACTTGATTGGAGTTTGCCACATATCCCTGCCAATCGTAGTCTACAAGATTTAATTGTTCTTATTACTCTGGTTTACCATAAAGATCATGTAGCTCACAATTAAACAGTCTTCTCCATTCACATGTCTATTCGTCTCTCTTTTGTCTAAAAATTTTCCTAAGAACTTTATTCTCAAATAGGCCTAAACCAAATCTATTTCCCTCCCTTACAGTAAGAATAAATTCACGATTCAAATTCATATAATATGACTCGGAGAATAACAGACAGGCCTATATATTTATTTTCCAGTATAACGTTTGTATGCTATATATATATATATATATATAGTATAGAGAGAGAATTTGGAATGATAGATGTATCTGTAATACATAGCTAATAATATGAATTTTCATAACTGACCCTACGTTTAATTTCTTTCTGCATCTCATTTGTAATTATTTGTCCTAGATATTTTAATTCAGCCACTTCTTAAAAATTTCCCTTACTTGTAATTAACTATTTCCATTATATAACGAATTTCAATGTGAGACCATATACTTAGGTTTATTGATGTTTACTTCCAGTCCAATTCCTTAATATTACTCAATAGCTTTCAAAATCCATGTCATTAATTTTAGAGAGTATGTAAAAGCAAAATTTAGAAATGTTATTCATTACTTCTTAGTAAGAGAAATTGAGTTTTATCCTAATTAGAATTAATATATAAATCCAACTCAAGTCATTACATATAACATTGCACTCAACGCTCGATTATGAGTATCAAATATAAATGACTTTAATAATTCATAACTTACATATATTTTATCGAGATCCTGAATTACCTATTTTCATTATTTTGTCACTAAAATCTCTATAACCAGATAAATTTCATCGACTATTTAACTCATGCCACAAATGCTAGTCAATGACCAATCACGTTTCAATTAATTTTTTTACAACCAATGACAGTCGTGTTTCACCTCGCTCTTTATCGATTTCCCTTTATCAGCTCCTGCTTTTGTGATACAGAAAGCTCCTCCTTTTTAATGTTCTGAACAGGACAGAACATTATTTTTCTCCAACAAATACATTGAATATAGCAAATAATAAACAGATTCCTTGATTTTACTGAGTTGTTTACTAAAACAATAAATGAATAACCCGCAATGTTGATTATGATATACAGTTTGATGTGTTTCATTATTTCTCCACTTGGGTGCACTCTTACAATATTGCGATCTTATTTGGCAATAAATAATATGATCAAGCAGCAATGAATGAACATAACTTCACTTTTCTGATTTGTTTTCAAACATCGCTGTTTACATTAAATATATAAATATTTTAAAATAATTATAGTTAAACAATGATTTGTGAGTAAACAGCTTAATTTTATTCGTTAAATAGTCTTAACAAATGCCACTCTTGATTTCCAAATTCTCTAGATAAATTCACTCCTCACTTCGTGAGTCGTGAATTTATCGATAATTTGGAAATCACTAGTGGCATTACTTATGATAACTATTTGTCCTCTTTATAATGCTATTTAATATTATTGCTATGTGTGAATTCATGCTAGTAACACGCATAAAAGAACAGTTGCTAGATTATACGCTACAATCCTTTACTGCGGTTTGACTTTCCGGACACGTTATATTTTAAACTGCATCCAGTTGCCCTTGCCTTGGTTATCTCAGGAAAGCGCTTCTGCCTCAAACAAATCTCTAACTCACTAACTAACTCACTCGCGCGCGGACATGAGCTTTCCTCACAACCCTATCCTGAACTAATGTTTTCCAATCATCCCCTATAAAATTTCTTCCCTCAAATCATGGTTAACGTTATTCTCCCACCTCATTCTTGGTCTACCAACCGGGCATTTTCCATGACTTTCCTACAAGAAGCTTCTATGTCTTCCTTTCATTCCTCATACGTGTCACATATCCTGTCCATCGCATTCTATGAGACCTAACTGCTCTTATAATATCTGGTTTCCTATAAAGATCATGTAGCTGAATTGTGTTAATGTTTTAGTCTTTATCTTTCATCGGTCTCTTCATCCTTCTTTGCTCCAAAAATGTTCCTAAGAAATCTATTCTCAAATACAGAAAATCTCTAATAACTTAAAAATACAGCATTAATTAATTACCTCGCAGGGAGTCTTTGTCTATTAACTTTTTTCATAACTTTTGGCCATGTGTGCTATAAAATATTAGTGGGTAATTGCGATGGTCTTGGTGGTGATAGTAATGATGCCTACAGCACAAAACTCTCTTCATGTGTTAATGTATGATATTGAAAATTTACGCGTAGACACACATCACTGATTCGCACACAGTAATTTTGTCTGTACACAAATATTAAATAGAGGTATTTTAATTGCAATGCACAGATATTAAAAGTGCTACATACTACGGTGTTAATGGCACTATACAGTTCCTACATTCTAATTGTATTGATCTACACCGTTCTGGTTTCAACTCCATTACACTCGTGTAAAATACTATTATGAACAAACCATCTCTGACATCAGCGCTTTGAGAAAATATAAAAAGTCAGAGTGTAACCAAGTTAATGTTCAATATCGGACAAACATTATACTATCGCCTCCTTCTACAACTGATACATGTAACACTACAATAGTTACTGACATTGCACAAAGATAAATACAACGTATTCTCCGAATATGAGTGTTACGATTTTATAATGTTATAGTGAATTGCATATATACTAGAGTATGCCATCAAATCTTCAGAGGATGAAGAAAGCCTACAACTCAATGGTATTAAAAAGGTGTTAGTTTATGCTGATGATGTAGTATCTTGGATATTATCTCTCTATCTGGGATGAAAAGGATATCCATGAAAAAATTACTAGTTATAATAAAAGTTTAGGAATTATTAATCAAGTTATCAAACATCCCTTGTACAAAAAAACACCAGATTACGTTCATATAACACTTTGGCTAGACCAGTGTTGACCTATGGAAGTGAAGAATGGACACTAAAAAGACAACATGAAAGCAGAATAACGGCTTGTGAAATGAGATTCATCCGCAGAACAACGGGTTACACCAGATGGGATCGGAAAAGGAACCGATATCTTAAAAGAATTGAAGACTACGCCAATTTTGGAATATATTAAACAGTACCAACTAAATTGGAAACACCAACTTGAAAGAATGAGTTCAAATCGGATCCCCAAAGCTATTTATAATTATATACCAAGAGGACGAAGATCTCTGGGCCGTCCTATGAAACGCTGGAGGGAAAATTTTCTATAGGATCGTAACAGGCCTTGGCCTAATACTTGGAAGGAAGAAGAAGAAGAAGATGTAGTATTGTTATGCGAGAGCGAAGAGATACTAAGGGTCAA
This sequence comes from Diploptera punctata, assembly GCA_030220185.1. Classification (NCBI taxonomy): domain Eukaryota; kingdom Metazoa; phylum Arthropoda; class Insecta; order Blattodea; family Blaberidae; genus Diploptera; species Diploptera punctata. The sequence continues at coordinate 104,394 of JASPKZ010009271.1, forward strand.
AACTTTCACTCTATTGAGTAGCACTAAGAAATATGGGGCTGGAAGTAAACATCAATTAAACTAAATACATGTTCATACATAGAAATACTTTATATAATGGAAATGGACAGTTAATGACAAATGAGGGAAATTTTGAAGAAGTGGATGATTTCAAATGCCTAGGTACAATAATTACAAATAGGAATTAGATGCACAAAGAAATTTAATAAGACGTAAATTCTGGAAATGTATGCTACTACGCATTACAGGGTCTCTTGTCATCCCCACCTTCCCTCAAAAAACGTTAAACTGAAACTGTTATTCTCCCAGTTAATTTACATGGATGCGAAACATGGACGCTTACTTTAAGGAAGAAGAAAAGATTACGAGTATTTGCGAATAAAGTTCTTAGGAAGATTTTTAAATCAAAGAGAGATGAACGGAGAGGCGAATGGAGAAGACTGCGTAACAGTGAGCTACATGTTTTTTATAGGAAACCACATATAAAGGAGCAATCAAGTATCGTAGACTGATGTGGGCAGGGCATGTGGCACGAATGGGAAATGAAAGAGGTGCATGGAAGCTTCTTGTAGGAAAACCAGAGGGAAAACGTCCAGTTGGTCGACCAAGAATTAGCTGGGAGAATAACATTACGGCCTAACCATGATTTGACGTAATATATTAAACAGGGGATAACTGGAAAACATTAGGTTAGGATATGGATGTATTGAGAGCTTATATAATGTTAAGATGGCGATTTCATCATTCATCCAAGAAACTTGAATATAACCCATCGATTTTATCAGTTCTGTTGGGATTCCATCTGAATCAGCTGTTTTATACATCTTTAATTTTTTATTGCCATTTCAATCTCTAATGCTCTTAGCTTTGCGACTAATATTCGTGCTGTTTGTAAATCATCATCATCCACATCCTGTTCTGCATGTATATATATTTTTTTTAGGAAATGTGCACTCAGTTGAGCATTAGTGGTGGGACAGGACACATACCCAGACCCAAGGTGGAGATTCTGCATGTATATTGAATAGCTGATCGAAATAATAATTTTTCCATCTATTTAATAGATATAGGTAAAGTAACCGCACTACAGGCCTCAGGAGGCCCTTCAGGTAGTAGGAGGTTAAGGATCCCACTTTTTCTGGATAATCGTTACTTGATGTCAGCCCCGCGTGACGGCCGCCTTTACCCCCAGAACAAGCGTCTGGTACTCATTTTCGTTAGAGTCTGAGTCGGCCCATGGTCATAGTGCCGCCAGAAAGTTTGGGTCAGTTTAAATATCCTGACCCACCGGGACTCGAACCTTCGACCTTCGGGGCTTGAAGCGCAGTGCCTTAACCAGTACGCTACGGCGTGACCCCATCTATTTAATATACTCCTGAAATCTACAATTATATCCCCATTTCCTTTCCTAATTATATTTGTTCTAACCTGAAACCCTTTCCTTTCTATCCCAATTTTCTGATATGTAATTATCTGATGAAAACATAATTTCACGGAAACCATTGGATAACTTGGACACATTCATTTTTTAAAATCAATAAACCAATATTTTTGTCGCATAATACAAATGTTCCTTGTTCTTAGGAATATGTCTCTGCGTTTGAGCTTTTGGCATGGATTCTCTGAAGTAGATTCCGAATGAGTGACTATTTTACCTCCGGAATTTTTTTACCCCAGTGGAACCCATGTCCGCGTTTCTTCACAGTTGTATTTTTAAGGTGAAAGATCGTTATTCTTTCGACCAAGGTAGGCCTATTTTTTTTTCGTTTAACTTATTGCACATGGACAGTGACAACACAACATTCTGTCAGAATATAAGCTGCTGAAATGAAATTCCTCAGACCAATAGCAGGATATCAAGGAACAGACAAAAAACATAACACAGAAATAAGACAGTAACTAAAAGTAGAGGAATTAAACACAACAATAGTGAAATACAGAACAAACTGGAAAGAACACTTGGCAAGGATGACTGAGAATAGAATACCAAAAGCAGCATACAGCTATTCGTCAAGAGGAAGAAGAAGTTTGGGAAGACCAAAGAAAAGATGGAAATAGCAGCAATTTGGAGCCAGAACAGGTTAGTAAATAAGCCTAAACCGTGATGAAGAAGAAGAAAACCTTATTGCCCTTGATACCTTTTGGTAACCCTTTGGACAGCAATGCTACCGCCGGCATAGCTCTTGGGGTCATTTAAGCCTGCAAGCCATTCCAGCACGATATTGTAAAGATACCATGGGCAGGATATGTAGAACGAATGGGGAATTAAAGAGGGGCATGGAAACAACTTGTAGAAAAACCAGAGCCCAGTATCCAATACAAGAATGAGGTGGCTAATAATATTAACCATGATGTGAGCGAAATAGATTATACAAGGAATAAATGTAAAACAATTGCTCAGTATAGGGATGTATGGAGAGCTTATGTCAGCGCGGTCATGAACCTATGGATTCGGTAGTGTCAGAGAGTTAGTTAGTTAGTTATATATAATAAAAGGATATGCAAGTAAATTACAAGGAACTTCATCGCTAAGACAGGGTTTGGGCTATTACCGTGGCCGTATCGTTGCCTTGATCAGAGTACGATTCTACAGTACGATTAGTATAGCACTGGACAGCAGACGCGGGGATTTCACTGTACACTGCTGACGCACTCGCAGCGGGGAACGGACAGCGTAGGATCGCGGTGATACAACTACACACATTTTCGTAACTATTTTACAAATTGCCGTACTTACCAACTTTATTGAAGTAGTTGCTGGAACTGTTCACCTTCGTTGTCCATACATTTTTGACACCTCTTTATAAAATTTGTTGTACAGATTATGGACTGTTGAACATGACGGAATTTTTACACCCGGGAATCGTGTTTCAAAAAGTCTTCGTACTTGGCTGCCAGACTGATTTAACAAATATTGATCATAAATTAATAAACGTTGTTCAGTAGTAAAATTATTAGCCATTATACAGTTTACACTTTACACTAATACACATATCATTCAGTTTACACTTATACACGCCTGTTTTATAAGATACAAATTTTAAAATCGAGATACCTTGTACACACGACATTCAGTACACAAGGAAAAGCGAGCGAGCACCTTATCCACTCGAAGCACACAATCTGACTGCGACCGTGAATGCGTGAAATGTGCTTGCATACTGCTGAGTCTGCGCAAATTTCAAATCCCATGTCTGCACGTGTAAGCCTTTGTCACCGCACAGCACAAACCCCGCGTCTGCTGTCCAATATTTTACTGATCTCACTGTAGAAGAGAACTTGGAGAGTTTCTGAAATGCAGAGGGAAAAAGACAGAATGGGTAATTAGGTTAACATACACTGGTTATGATATTGCTCTATGGCTTATAGTACTATACTAAAATCCATATTTAGTTTCCCGCGCTAGCTCAGATGGTAGCATGTTCGATATGCAGCGGGTATATATATACAGTAAAAGCTCCTTATTCGTGGGGGATATGTTTCACAAACATCCCGCGAATATGGAATGGTTATTTGTGAGGGTATATAGGGGATACGTTCTAAGGTTCCAAAATAAAATTAAAATTATGAAAATAAAATCAATTAATGAGATATTTTGAACAATGTTCCTTTTAGTCGATATTATAAATTGGCAACAAAGCAGATGATATGTGTGTTATTCAATCAGAATGATTGCAACGAATGACAAGTTAAACAATAAAACACCATCGTGGCGAGGGCGGCATTTATCAACGGACATAGCGGCACGTGAAATACAGCGGCGGTGGATTTTAACAGCGAAATTTAGGCTTAATAACAATAAGGTTTGTTTGAATCAACCTTTATAAAGCCGCCTTGACACGGCCCGCAGTAAAAAAAAAAAAAAAGTTGCCGTTGCGTTAATAAAGGACACTAATCCTTCTAATATACCGACTGGATCCGCGAATAAAGAAAATTTTAGCAGCGAATACAGGAACTATGTCGCAATTTTTTAACCCGCGAATAATGAAAACGCAAATAAGGGAACCGCGAATAAAGACTTTTACTGTTATTGAATTAAATTTAAATCTCTCCGCAGTGCATTC
>JASPKZ010009272.1:0-39427 GCA_030220185.1 Diploptera punctata
TTTCGGTTTAAAATCTCAATAATTCTTCAGAGCAATAGTGATTCAAGTATTGTATTTGTTCCTTTTCATTGCAAAAAAAAAGTTTAAATCATCTACAATTAAATGCATTACTTTAATTTTAATCAGTTTTTGTCAAAAGAGTAAAATATGGAGTTGGTCCACTTCTGCTCTCAAGCCCATCAAGTGAATGTAGACGATTTATTAACAGAAAATTATTTGCTGAAATCGTATAATATTAATTATCTAAATGTTTGTACATGCATTCTATTAAATAACTAACTCACTGGCACTATCGAACCCGTACGTTCATGGCCGCGCGGACATAAGTTCTCCATACATCCATATCCTGAGCTAATTTTTCCCATCCCTGTAGCCTATAATCTATTTCCCTCAAATCATAGTTAATGTTATTCTCCCACCTCATTCTTGGTCTACCAACTGGACTTTTCCCTCTGGTTTTCTTACAAGAAGCTTCCATGCACATCTTTCATTCCCCATTCGTACCATATGTCCTGATGTCCTGCCCAACGCAGTCTACGAGACTTAACTGTTCTCATTATAGGCCTATCTGGCTTCCTACAAACACTATGTAGTTCACTGTTGTGTAGTCTTCTTCATTCACCTGTTTGTTCATCTCTTTTTGGTCCAAAAATTTTCCTAAGAACTTTATTCTCAAATACTCATAATCTCCTTTCCTCCCTTAAAGTAAGAGTCCATGTTTCGCATCCATTACGATGTATTCTATTAGTAAATTTATTGTGGAAATCACGTGTAATTAAACATGTAAAGTAATTAGATTTTTTTTAATTTTACGTCCTTTGCACATGTTAAATTTAAAACTTATTGGCCATATTCTGATTGATAAATCTAATCTATTGATAAATCTAATGATTTATTGAGAAATGTAACTTATAATCATAGTTCAAGTGATCTAATAGTTACATAAGTGCAAGTAAGTTTACGTATGCAGCTAAATATGATACTCAAGGTAACAAAATTTATCTGCAATAACGATATGTCTATTGATAAGATAGATGATGATAAAACTATTTTGAGCCAATTCATTTGTTAAAAATTGAGAAGAAAATTTAACTGTTTTTTTTTCATTAACTTCATTAATTTGGAATGAAAGAAAAACAAAGTACGAAATAGGTAATGTAAAATGTATATTTCATTGAATTCACATTTTAATTCTAATTTATTTCCACTGTTCTTTGTATATTTCATTTGAAGGATTAACTGATTTCAAAATAAGGAATGAACCTATCATCAACCCAACATTACATTTACGAAAACATTTTAAGTACAAATTGTTCAATACATGCTGAGGTTATTTTTAAGTAATCGACTACTGCATGGAAACAACAACAATAATAATAATAATAATAATAATAATAATAATAATAATAATAATAATAATAATAATAATAATAATAATAATAATAATAATAATAATAATAAATAACTAATTCACTGGCACTATCGAACCCGTAAGTTCATGGTCGCACGGACATAAGCTCTCCATGTATCCCTATCCTGAGCCAATGTTTTCCAATCATCCTCTGTATAATCTACTTCCCTCAAATCATAGTTAATGTTATTCTCCTACCTCATTCTTGGTCTACCAACTGGACGTTTTCCCTCTGGTTTTCCTACAAGAAGCTTCCACGCACGCCTTTCATTCCCCATTCGTGCCACATGTCCTGCCCATCGCAGACTACAAGACTTAACTGTTCTCATTATATCTGGCTTCCTATAAAGACCATGTAATACATTCTTATGCAGTCTTCTCCATTAATAATAATAATAATAATAATAATAATAATAATAATAATAATAATAATAAGATGATGAATAAAATTGCTTCAAAACTTGTTTAAACAAAACTATGTATTTCTAAACATAGAGGTTAAAATGTAGGCTTTTAAAATATCAGTATAGACCTAATATGCTTGGATTCAGATATATGAATGCAGACATGATCTACTCTTTCAATCTTATCATTTGATTATCGTTTAATTGTATTTCTGACCTGTTTTTCATTCGGTTTTGTTTTTTAGTTTCATATGTGGCTCTTAGCTTATTAATTGATAAATAAAGTACGACCTAAAAATAAGCGTAAGTTACGCTGAAGTCCTGTATTTTTTTTTGTAAGAAACTATGTGTAACTACGATGATTTGTTATCTGTGACGAAAGCAAGGCACATTCGTTAAGCTTAAAGCTGTGTAATTTTAAAATCTATTCGTTTCGTAATACTATTATATAATTGAAACCGTTTATTTCATTTTCTCCACCGTAGTTTAACTTCTCACGTTATTGATACGTTTACATGCCACACGCACCCGGGCCTTACAGAGGCACGACCTGTCGGAAGAAGGTTTTTAAACTTTGGATCACACACATTCTTTTTATGGCCACACAAGGACATGGGAGGCCTCCCCGAATGAGTGATCCAGGGCTTCCTCCGATACAACACGAACGTTTAAGACTAAATACACGATTCACTCACACATTCATATTAAATGTGGCCAATATGATAATGATGATTATGAAGATCAGATAATCTTCTGGGCCCATTGGGTCTTAATGTTTGAATATAAAGTTTCCTGACTCCGAATAAGAAAACCACTCAGGAAACTTATCCCGACTGGGTATCAAACACGGGCCCGCTGCGAACGAGGCAGCGACGCTACTATGACACAGCGGTGGACACATATTGTTGACATCAATACATTAAATAAATCCAATTGTTATTCGTATAACATTTTCTTACTCTTTCCTACTCTTCTTCCTCTTTTTACTTTAGTTTTCATTATCATAAAATACGATTTACTTTAATCAGTATGCATGAATTTAAGATTTACATGCACAAGACTAATGTGCCTTCATATTAATTTCCACTTAAAGAACGAAAAATTAACATTTTTCAACTCTATAAATAATCTTAAATTTCGTGGATTAGTATAAAACTTATTAAGAATCCCTTTAATTGTTAACATAGTTTTCACCCAATTAATAATTACCTACAATGGATCGATATTATTTTAATTTACAAAGTCTGTATGTAAATAAATACAAAGTTTAATTTATTTTATTTTATTTTATTTTATTGCAAAATGTTATACTAATGATGGAATATTTAGCCTAAATACAGATCTAATTAAAAACATTTCTTCGATATGTAGGGATGCCTTTCAACAAAGCATAGAATATATAACGAAAAAATTTTAAACACAGACATCATGATATAAGGCTAGAAATTACATAGAAATATTTTTTTTGCTAAAAGTTAAAAAAATGGAATGTTTATAAAATGTTCAATGGAATATTCGTCTGTTCTAATAATCTAGGCTACTACTGTGCAAGGAATGCTTCCTGCAGTATTCACAAAAAAAGAAAGAATTGTGCTCTTATTACATTAATTATTAATTACGAAAAAGTAAAAAAAAAAAAATGCAATCGCTCTATTCGCTTTTGTCAAAAGCATATTTTAAATTTCTAAACATTAAAAATCAAATTTTTGCAATTATCTGAAAATTTACTCTCATTTCTTTTCCAAAACATTTTATTTTACGTTTTTCCTATCATTGCTTTATATTTTTATTTTAATTTTAATAGGAAAGTAAAAATGCACTTCAATGGATTTAGTGCATTTTAGTTCAATTTGGGTAGTATATATATATATTTATTTGGCCCTTATAAAAGTAGTAAAATAATTTTTGAAATCATTCATATTATTTGTTTCGGGAGAAAATTAATACGCTGTGATTATACATTGTTACGGTCTTTATAACATTGAAGTTAAGGCGTATAATATTGTCTTGCAACAAAAACATACATGCGATATAGACGAGTATCATTCCATTCTTACCAAACTCATTGAGTGTAGCCACAAGTAATAATACGTAATGCAATAAGTGTGCATTTTTCATCTGCCATATGTTACGAACGCAGTGGCAGAGGTTAGATTCGTGAAAAATTTGCAATGTGTGTCGAACGAAATTCGCGAAGCTGTACTTCCAGTTTTAGGCAGTCAAGGTGAGGGTAGGCGGGCGGGGTGAGGGCATTATAGGCTGGTTAAGGTTCCTCTGAATTTGCGACACTCAATAAAAAGTTGTTCCACGAGTTTCAAACTGATTCAACTCTGCTGAGTCGGAACAAAAGACCAACTGCTTAAAACTATCAAATGAAGACAGATATTTTTGTTTGTGCCAGCGTAGAGATAGTTGCTTCATTTCGTGTCTACTATTTCAACGGCTGTGATTATTTTGGTGAATTGTCGAGTGTATGTTACAGCACAATTTATTTATTTACAATATTACAATTACAAATTTAACCTTAAGGATGGTATATTCAGTGTATAAGTGCAATTATATTTTTTAATGATTAATTAGGTTTAGTAAATTATTAATTTTTATTAGGTCTCCTCAAAGGCCTAGTATTTCAAGTTGAGAATTACGATTCTACATTTTTATTCTACATTTTTTATGTAACAGCTGTTTGATGTACACTCATACACTGCAAATGCGTTACGACTTCATGTAATTATTATTTTAATATTTTCCATCTCCAGAATAATATTATTTTATATAACTATCATGAGTGAAAATTAATTAACGAAAAATATTTATGACAAGCTTCTTCTTGCGGTACTCTCAAGTACAATATTAATTAAGAAATGTGAAAATTAGTTATTGCTCTAGATAGGTTCACATAGTTGGTCGCGATCAGATCTCGCGAACTACATGTCGTTGAAAAGCAGTGGTTTTATTATGTTATTGATTATTCAATCGATGCAAGACAATGGAGGAAAAATAGTTGATTTACACAAGTGTATTTCTTCTGCTGTGTGAAACGAATTAACTTTGTTCATGCGCAGTTTGCTAACCACGGATGAACGTAATGATTTTTTGGGGATGGATTAAACAGGGGTGGGGGTGCATAGCTCATTAGCGCATGAATATACAATTTTTCTTGTTATTGTATTTTCATTTCAATTATAATTTCCCATGAAATTGTGTTCATTTGTACTTTGACACTTGACTGCTAGGGTCACTAGTTGCATATCATCAAGAGTTAGGTAATATATTACAATCATTTTTTATAATTTGAATGTATTTTTTATTGGAACTCAATTGTTCAGTTTTTGTATCCTTCCGCATTTTCATTACTCGTCTTGCAGGGTACGCGCTATTTTTAGTGCAGAGTTATTACGACAGATGTCTCACGTACCGATAAAGAATTATCTGATGTGCGAGTTTTTTGCGGGTTGTTTTTTTGTGAAAGCTTTGTAATGGAACTGTTTTTTTATTCTAAGTTTTGTTTCAAACGAGAAAACAGGTAACATTTAAGTTTTACACGCACATTTCATCTGCAAAATAAGCTTGCCGGCTGTTAAAGTTGTTTGTATTTCGCGGCTATTGTAGAACCGCCCGCGATCCCCAATTTTTGGGACGCGGCTGTGTACTGTACGCGTTTACGCTTGGCCGGTGGGGCCGGTGGAAAAAAGAATGTAATAACTTATTTTTATATACTTATTTCTTAGAAGTAACTGTTGTTGTCATCGCTAAAGGTAAACTGATTAACATAGTCGTTTAGTTTTCATTTTGTATCTACCAGTGAATCTGATATGTCATTTTTTGTAGCGGCGTTTGTATGACATTAGACAATGTCAATGTCAATTACTAGAAAAATAGTAAAAAATAGTAATGACAATTATCATTCCGCATGCTTTGGGTGACGATGTGTGGAATTCATAATCGGTTTGTTTTAAGCTTTAATTTATTATGATTGATAGTGTGTGTTATACTTGAAGTGTTCTTTATGATATTGAGAGTACATATCGTTATGATGAATCCATTGCGCTATTTTTTGAGGACGCCATTTTCCTCCATTTTTGTTTCAATCCTTCAAGGCCAAAAAAATGTAATTAAACCCTGAGGCCTATTGACAAGTTAATATTTTTTCGTCATTATTAATTTATTTCACAGCAATATGGGTTACATTTGATTTCTGATCAGCATAATTAGGCGTACTTTGTGAAAAACCTCGTTATTCTGAAATTAAGAATGTAATATAATTTCCAATATGTCAAAGTAATTGTGAATTCTTTTTTGTGTATTTTTGCATGCTCTGTTTTAATGTTAAGTCGATTTTAACCTCACTTTTTTGGGTTTCAGATAGGCGAACATAAGTATGGCAGATACACAACATTTTTGCCTTCGTTGGAACAATTATCAAAGTAGTATTACTTCTGCATTTGAAAATTTACGTGATGATGAAGATTTTGTTGATGTAACATTGGCTTGTGATGGAAAAAGTCTTAAAGCTCATCGTGTGGTGTTATCTGCTTGTAGCCCATACTTTCGAGAGCTTCTTAAGGTAAGGAGTGTGCATAAGTAACACTAGCTTGAACTAGTATTTGATTGTAGTTGGCTTATAACGAAAATATTTTAAAAGTGTAGTTAGGATACAAAGATATTTATTTCAATTTTTACAGAGTACGCCATGTAAACATCCAGTTATCGTTTTACAAGATGTGGCTTTTGCTGACCTGCATGCTTTAGTGGAATTCATATATCATGGTGAAGTAAATGTACATCAACGTAACCTCAGTTCATTTCTGAAGACTGCAGAAGTATTAAGAGTGAGTGGACTGACACAGCAAGCAGAGGATAGAGATGAGGTGAGAATTGCCAAATATTTGGTTACAAATTGCTTTATTTTTTGTCAGTAGATGTAATTGATTAATTATCTTTTAATTCATACATATGAACAGTTGAAGTTTCCATTAGGTCTTTGAATTTTTAAAATAGCCTACCCCAAACAACTTTTGTTGGAAAAACTTTAGAATTTGTTGTTCATTTATTCAATGAATTTTTCTGAGTTCTGCAGAATCACAGTGTGCATGCGTTAATGCTTAATGTAAATTGAACCAGATGGCAGAACATACCTATGAAATAAATGCAGTTAATTCCCGAACTTGTTTGTAAGAAATGGATGTACACCAACTTCCCGTTTTCTAACCTAACAAAATATTATAATAATTATATTATTAATAAACTCCAAAATATCTGGTGTACATTATTCTGTCCCATTGGAATCTAACAAAATGAAGTGAATTTCTTAAAATATATTTTGGAATTAATTGCAAATGTTGGTCACACCAAGCTTCCACACCAATTTCACAGATATGTCCTGCACCTGTTGGAAGTTACATTAAGCGTTCGTGCATGCACTCTGTGATTTTGTAGAAAACTTAGAAAAAATCATTAAGAGATAAATACCATAATTTGCATTTGTAGATAAATATTTAATAATTGTAAAATATGTTTTTAAGAATTGTTCCAAAATGTTTAATATAGGCCTACTATGAAATGTTAAAAATGTTAAAAGTATGTAATGCAACGTGTATTAAGAATATATGGAAATATCATATATTACCATATTCTAAAATTGAACCCTTTTAATAAATTATTTTGTTATGGTTTCCATTTACTAGCATTTTTTCCTACTATTTTAAACATTTTTGTAATCAGTTTTAAAACATTGTTTACAATTTTAAAATACAATAGGAAGTAACATTAAGAGGTTTGTTTAATAATTGTCATTTCGTTTGTACATTCTTACCACTTATGGTTGTTTACAATTCTTAAATAATGGAAAAAGTTTCCAATAGGTTCATTCAAGAGTAGGTTAGGAAAAACTGCACTTAAACTAGCGTGAAATATTTTCAAAGTCCTATAGAACAGCAGTGTGCATGCACCAGAGTTTATAGAGCCAGTGATAACCCACAATTGAACCACATAAAGATTATCATCCTCGATTACTATCAGTTGCTATGAAATTTAAATGACCAATATTTGCAGTAAATCCCCAAATCTATGTTAAAAATATATTAATAATATTAAAATTACCAAACGTTTATTAAAAATGAGTGTGCACGTACTTATCACTCCCTAATGCTGATCTTACCAGCGATAACCTGAAACAGCGTTAGAAAAATCATAGACTAAGTAATATACTCTGTGGAGAAAATAGCAGTTAGCATCACAATATTGTCTAACAGTGTCATAATAATGTGATTTGCATATTTAAATAAATACTTCAAAATTGTCTAACAATGTTATAAAAATTGTTTGGAAAAGTTGAAAATATTAAATAATGTTAGTAAATACAGAAGAAGAGCTATAGTTTACAACAATATAACTGAAAAATCAAGCGCTAGTAGAAGTGCAGTTGAGCCATAGGCTATTCTTAAATTCTACAGAACAGTAGTGCAGATGCATGGGGCTAATGAAATTGCCAATAGATAGCAGAACATTATATGTGAAACTGGTGTGACCAATTATATTATTTTTAGTCTGATCATCTTACCTCAATATTAATGTTGATTTGTTCTTGAACATGTTTCAAAACAATTCTGTTTTATCGTCAGCTTGTCCAGACTGGTTTTATTTATGTTGCATTATGTTGCACAACCTGGATGTCAATGTCAGCTCCATCCTGTGGTTGGCCAAAAAACCTCCAAACAAGATCACGCTCCATCGGTATATCAAAATTCATAACTCTGTGTTCTTCTGAATATAAATTTTTTCCCAAATAGTCAGCTCTTTTGTATTTTCTAATGTTTTAATAATTTAGTGTCTGAATTTATATTATGTTTTTCAGACCAAACATGAGCAGCAACTGCAGATTTTTCTATTTCCCCATTTTTAATATTTCTTACGTGTTCTTTGGTTCTAATTTTTAGGTTTCTTTTTGTTTTTCCTATATATATCTTTTCACAACCCATGCATTCAATTTGATATGTTCCTGACTTTTTATTTTTATCAGTTTTTTTCATTTTTGTTGGTTTTTTATTAGTTTATTCAAACTGTAATTAGTATGACCAACCTCTACAATAAAGTCCTACTACTTCTTTTTTTATTTTGTTAGATTAGGAAGGTATAAATTTGTGTACACTAGATTATAGTTAATTGAATAATATATAATTTATTTAGTTAGGTTAAAACTATTTAGGAATTTATTGTGAAGGTTAGTCATAATGGTTTCATAACATATCAGATGATATGTTGCTATCCAACTATCTGAAACTACATAAAGCCTTGTGCACTATAATTCTATAGAACTTTAAAAAAAATTGAGTGACCCAATGGAAACTTTCCCAACTTATCTACTTATTAAGTTATGTAGATAGGAAATAAACTATGAGGTTCTTTAATATTGTTTATTTTTTATCATTTCACTCACCTCATACTTCATAATTTATAGCAGACCCAGGGTTTCTTCACGTAATTCGTGACATTGTCAATGCTGCGTCATGTTCACAACTGACGTCCAACGGCCTTCTATCCTGCAGACTGACCTCCGCGCCATCTGGTGGCCGACCGAAGAATTTCCAAATCAGGCCTCTTTCTTTATAACCGGGTATTTCAAAATTCATAGTTGTATTTTCATTCTTGCATATGTAAATTTTTTCCCAAATTGTGAGTTCCTTCGGTTTTTCCAATTGTTTAAGTAATTTTGTTTTGGTTTCTATTCTATGTTTTTCTGACCAGGCATGTGCAGCTATTGCAGATTTTTCGGTTTCTCCATTTTTAACATTTCTGAGGTGTTCTTTTAATCTTGTATTTAGATTCCTTTTTGTTTTTCCTATGTATATCTTTTCACAATCTTTACAATTAATTTGATAAATTCCCGATTTTTTGCAGTCTTCAATTTTTTCATTTTTGTTGGTTTTTATTAAATTAAAAATGATTACAGCTTAGGTAATTTAATAAAAACCAACAAAAATGAAAAATTGAAGACTGCAAAAATCGGGAATTTATCAAATTAATTGTAAAGATTGTGAAAAGATATACATAGGAAAAACAAAAAGGAATCTAAATACAAGATTAAAAGAACACCTCAGAAATGTTAAAATGGAGAAACCGAAAAATCTGCAATAGCTGCACATGCCTGGTCAGAAAAACATAGAATAGAAACCAAAACAAAATTACTTAAACAATTGGAAAAACCGAAGGAACTCACAATTTGGGAAAAAATTTACATATGCAAGAATGAAAATACAACTATGAATTTTGAAATACCCGGTTATAAAGAAAGAGGCCTGATTTGGAAATTCTTCGGTCGGCCACCAGATGGCGCGGAGGTCAGTCTGCAGGATAGAAGGCCGTTGGACGTCAGTTGTGAACATGACGCAGCATTGACAATGTCACGAATTACGTGAAGAAACCCTGGGTCTGCTATAAATTATGAAGTATGAGGTGAGTGAAATGATAAAAAATAAACAAAATTATCTACTTATGCCTGTTAACATAAAATTAAACTGAAATAGTAAACATCCAAAGCTTGAACTTATTTAATAGTTTAACTTTAACGCTCTCTGGGCAAAAAAGTAAAGGTAATTATGAAAAAACGATGTTTGACATACTTGTAACACAGTTTTTTTTATTAGCTGTAATCAGTTATAACTGCTATAACTGTGCCATATATTGTTTATTCATAATTACCAAATTAGGGTTGAAATTAATAGTCATTTTAGTTTGACTAAATATATACTCACTATACTAAATATTGTTGGTTCGACAATACCTCCTATGTGCAATTTTATTGATTTTGAGTTTTTGGTATCATTGAAATCAGAATTTCACGCTGCATGTAACTGTAATACCTACTATGTGGAAAAATTACATGTTAATGCTGTTTCAAGGCAAAATACAATATCTCTTATTTATAATATTGCATTTATGCAGGGGAGAAATTACTCCTGTGTGTGTTTTAATTCACATAGGAGATATTTATGTTAGCTGTTTTGCCACAATACCTCCTATGTGTGTTGCTGGAACTCACATCTTGTCTCAGAAAGAATCATTAAGAAACATTTTATAATTGTTTTTTCCATATCCTGAAAAAATTGATTTTTGCACATAGGAGAAATTGTCAAACCAACGATGATATATATTTATGAATTAAGAACCTCATAATGTTATTTCTCATATTTAACTATGAATAAATACGTAGGCCCCTACTCTTTGGCAAGTTAAACAATTCAACTAATAGTTCATTAACAGTTCATATTTATAGACTAAAAGAATAGCTCATAAATCAATTAATTTATTACTTTTTTAATGTGTGGATTTTTATTTTACTGTGTAGATGATTGTACTTGGATATAGTTTGGTTACAAAAAATTATTTTCTTTTTAGTTTCCTGCACAGCTTCAAGGTTCACGAACCCATCAACAAAGTTTTTCGGATAAATTGGTGGAAGATGCTCTATTTACATCACCTCCATCACCGCCTCCACCTCCCAACATTCAAATGCTACCTCAGGTGGGGCAACGGTGAACCAGCTGTTGCGACGTGCAGCTGCAGCAGCCATTGCTTCATCTTCAAGTCGAAGGGAACGACATAACTCTGCTGAACATCAGTCTGATTCATCAGAACAGTCTCAGCATTCTGCTCCAAGCAAACGAGCGAGAACTTCGGTAAATGTTGAAAATAATAACCATAATAATGGTGAAACTACCTCAGCTTCAACAAATCAGGCATCGGCTACAGACTTTTCTTCATCATCCTTTTCTTCCAAACCAATTCAAAGCTCCACTACAACAAATAATAGAAAGGCAGATTCAGACGGAAATGCAGCTTCTGGTGATGGTGATTCCTCACCTTCTCCTACCTCTGGAATGCTCGATGGTGTTGAAAATCAGAACCATTAGAATTACTTTGTGGGACAGCAGAGATGGATAACAGCAATGACTCTGTGGAAGCTACAGGTGGTGATGGGGGCCAACAGCAGTCATCACATTCTGCTGGTGATCACGATGATCATGACAGTATTCAGGGGCATCCCAGTTCTGCTTACCTCTCAACAGAAAGCAAACTATTTGCTTCAGCTACCCTCGGGAACATTCAACTTCAGTATGGCAGCGTTAGCTGCGGACCATCCAGCATTGCCAGGTAAGATATTCATTATATTTAAATTAATATTGGGAAGTAAACATTATGAGGTTATATCATTAATAGTGAGTGGAGAACATATTTTAATCGACTCACCTCATTTTAAAATGTATGAGGCGAGTCATTTAAAATGTTCTCCACTCACTATTAAAGATATTCATTCTTTAACTTGTTTGGATGTGAATGCTTTAAGGAATTCATGGCGAAGCTTTCAATTTCATTTTGTATGTTAAGGGAAATGGTGCGCTAACATAATTAAAAAAAAGCCAAAAATAAGGACAAATTACTGTCATAGAATGTAATTAGCGACTTGAGGTATGTATATAATGTTGGTTGGTTGGTTGGTATCTTAAGTCGAGCACTTGATAATGAAATCATTCGCTCTCTTGCACTCCAATATTTAGCAGAAAGGCTGGTCTCTTCTACAAAAGCTGGACAACGGAGGAGATGGTTTCTTTCCATATCTTCATTTAAATTGCAAAAAGGGCATTTAGGTGAATCTGTTATGCCAATTCTGTGTAGGTGTTTATTCAAGCAGTCATGTCACGTTAGCAGTCTGAATGTTGCTACTGCAGATTTTCTTTGTAATGTAGTAATGTCATAAGCTTGTAGATTTTCCAATTCCTTTCCAGATGTTTTGGTGGTGTATTCTTCTCTAAGTTTATTGATGTATTTATTTGAGATAATTCTTTTGATAGAGTGAAAGGAAACTGGAGTAGAAGTTGGGTTTGATACAATTTTACTACCCTTCTTGGCTAGAAAATCGGCTATTTCATTGCCTGTCACTCCACAATGGGCCGGAACCCATTGAAGTACAACTTCTTTATGTAGATGGGATAACTGTTTTATCATTTTGTGACATTCGATAATTTTGATGCTTTTGGGTGTTGTGTCTCGTGTTATAGCGAGAATGGCTGCTTTGGAGTCACATAGAATTACAACTTTTGTAAATTTTTGGATGTGATATAAAAGATTTTGTAAACTTAAGAAAATTGCTAGAATTTCGCCATCAAAGTTTGTTGAATTTGTGTTTAGTTTACGATAAAAGGAAAAAAGTGGACATACTGCACCAGCACCAGGTGCCACCATCATTTGGTAGGCTGGAGCCATCTGTAAAAATATGCATCCATTCAGGAGCAGGGTATCTTAGATTTATTATTTCCAGTGACATTTGTTTTTCAAATATATGGAGGAGTTTCAGATTTCTTGATGTCTTCTGTTAAATGAAGGTTATATTCAATTTCCAAAAATTCTAGAGGGTTGTTTCTCATCTGCATATTTTCTTTTGAATGTGGAAGTTGCAATTTCTGTTTGATTTCTTGTACAATGCTTAAGAAGCTTTGCTGAGATTTTAAACATACTTGTGGTTTTCTTTGGGTCCAGTTATTATGGGGTAGCCTTAAAAATTTTTCATACTGTGTGATTGCTGTTTTCTCAATTTCAAATGCTATGTTTGGGTTATTTGTTAAGATTTGCATGGCAGTGATTGGTGTTGTTTTAACGGCTCCTGTTATCAGGCGGAGGATTTGGTTCTGCAATTTATTAAGTTTTTCCACTTTAGTAGTTACTAGGATTTCTTCACAATATTGAAGTACAGGTTTTATGTACATTTGGTAGAAGATGTTTAGGGTTTGTGTCTTGCAACCCCACTTTTTCCCTGCTAGTCATTTTAATAATGGTAACCTTGTTTCTATCTTTGTACATATATTCTCTATGTGTTTCTTCCATGTTAATTTTGTGTCCAGAGTTATTCCTAAATATTTTGCTTCATGTGTTTGAGTTAATAATTCACCCTCCAATTTCAGAGTGATGGGTAGTGGTTTCTTTCTTAATGTAAATAGTTGATAATTTGTTTATCTGTATATAATGTATATATAGGCCTAGGGCTGAACTTTCAACTAGTGTATATGATACAACTTTTTCAATACCTCAATATACACCGTGAAATTTCATTCTTTCGGTTTCATTTGGAACACTTTTTACATATTTTCTAACAATTATTCCAATTTCTTTAAAATATTGAACTAGATAGTACCATAATAATGTGGCAGCCATATTGATTTTCACGAATATTCTGTATTCCAATGCAGCCAACATATCCAACATATACTTTCAAACTTCAACTTATTATAATGCAGCCAACATAGACTTTAAAAATTACTATGTACTAATTAACTATTTACACTAAACCCACTATTAATACAAAAACCACACTAATAAATAATTAAACTACAGGATAAACTTCTCAAATGTCTTCCATTAGTTCTTGGAAAGGTTTGCCTATCTATTTTTGCTAAATATTAAACTCCTACCAAGGATTGTATTTGTATTTGGTTAGTTTTTTTTTTTAAGTTCAAGACTTCAACCTAGTTACAGTGATTAGAGAGAATATTTGTATTTTGGTTAGCTTTTAAGTTTAAGACTTCAATATTGGGGCTATTATGTTGCACAGATTGGAGTATATCTCCTATGGTTGGCAATGCAAGTTTGAATATCCTTTATATGTTGGCTGCATCCTGTGATTCCGTACTGTAAACACTAGGTGTCTACTGGTGCATGCGCATGATGTATTGTTGGGACTTGGAAAATTTAAAAAAATTTTCGCGTCATATAGTGAACAGTTTTTCCTATATTTAGTTCTTGGTGAGAAAAAGTATGAAAATAAAAAAGAATAAATTTGAATTTGATATAAAATAACCTAAAAATGGTGATATAAACAATATGGTTCACATTCTGCTGTTGATCATGCAGTATTCAGGGTCATCTTAGGAAAGACAGAATTTCCAATCTGGTGTTAGCGACTGGTCACATTGCCTCATTTACTTCATTGTATCCAATTCTACCAGATGTGATTTGTTGACATGTATATCCAAACTATTTAAAGAAGAAGGAAAAAAAAATCCATAAAACTTAAGATCAATTTTGTAATGTAAACTGAACTGTACCCACTCTTAAAGTGATTCACATCCAAACTAAACCATGTGATTTGCTTGTATTTCATTGGTTATGGCATCGAAGTGCAATGTAGAAGCAATAAGTATGTAAAAAGTTCTTCTTCTTCCTTCCAAGTATTAGGCCAAGGCCTGTTACGATCCTATAGAAAATTTCTGGGAAATTCTCGTATAAGACTTGAAAGCATAATAATAGTCCCTTCGATTGGTTGCTGGCCAAAGGAAGGCAAGACCAGTGATGGGGCTGCCATCTTATAGCCTCTGGTCAGGCTTTTCTGGAGAAGAAAAGAAAATAAAGGAAAGAAGAAAGGAATGACTCCCTAGCCCTCGGATGCCCTAAAAGCGTCGGGGTCGAAAAACAAGAGTTAACCAAGAGAGGTTAGATAGTAAAGTTAAAAGAGTGCAAAACACAAGTAAGTGGAAGAATCCTTTCATTAAATTAAAAATAGTCCCCTGAATAAACTTATTCTTCCATAATGAAAATCCATCCATAGTAATTCTGCCTGAGGGCAGGTCTTTCACTGCAATCATAGCATTTTCGTGCTATGCTTTGAACCTTTACTAGGGAATTGTAGGTGTGGTAGCTTCCCGTTGCTTTCCACACCAATGAAGGATGATGATGGCCATAAGATTTCGAGGACCGTTTTGGGCCTTAAAGTTTTCCTGACATTTGTCTTACAGGTGAGGAAAAACCCCGATAAAAACCTCACCCAGAAAAACTGTCCCGACCTGGGATCGAACCTGGGCCTGCTGTATGACAAGGGCAGCATGCTACCTCGAGACTACAGCGGTGGACAGTAATGAAAATAATAATATTCAAAACATAGAAATGATTCTAAAATATTTGTTTGTTTAGCAGGTTTCACAATTAAGTAATGTAGGTAGGTTTCACAACATATTCCTGTGTCCAATTAATTTACTGTCATTCTCCTCTACATCTCTGTCATTTCAATCTCTATCGTCCAATCCTTTTTCCTTATGCTGATCAAAACTCTATCAATCCACATTATTTTTGGCTATCTTCTTCTTCTATCATGTGGCATCTATTCTAGTATTCTTCTTGAGAATCTTTTTTCTGTCATTCTTTTGACATGACCATACCATTTTTCGTCCAGCATTTCATTATTGGGCTTTTTAGCATTGTATATTTTTTCAAACGAACAGGGAGCTAGCCTGATGCATAAACCCCAACCTAGAGGACCAGGAGATTTTTAATAAAGGTTGTCTTCCTTTAGCCCTTGACGAACCAACGGCTAAATGCACGACAGCATTTTACCTGTAACCCTAGACAGGGGCCCTCACAGGGTATTCTAAAATATACCTAATCAATAATTACAATTTAAAATAATTTATCGCATATGGATTTCACTTCTGAATCGACAAAATGGTTGAAAGTGGTGTCTTCTGTTGCTCTATCGCCATCTACATTTGTAAGACACAAGTCAAAGTTATATTTATAAAAGTAAAGTGATCCCACAACAGGCCCGCAGGCCCTTGGGGTAAAGTAAAGAAAAGTGATCCCACAACAGACCCGGAGGCCCTTGGGGTAGTAGGAGGTTAGGGCTCCCACTTTTTCTAGACAATCGGCACTTTATGTCAGCCCTACGTGACGGCCGCCTTTACCCCCAGAACAAGCATCTGGTACTCATTTCCGTTAGAGGCTGAGTCGACCCCAGGGCCATAGTGCCGCCAGAGGGTTTGGGTCAGTTTAAAAATCCTGACCCCAACGGGACTTGAACCCTCAACCCTCCGGCTTGTAGCTCAGTGCCTTAACCACTACGCTACGGCGTGCCCCAAAGTTATATTTATAGATTAGGTATATTTTAGAATTATTTCTTTGTTTTGAATATTATTTTGATGTTATATTTAAATATTAATAGTTTCCAATACTGGAAATATTATTTTGAAAAGAAAAATTAACACTTGAATCGGGATTTGAACCCTGGACCTCTACATTTAAGCACCAGGATTGCATACTGGTGCGTAGAACTAGAGATCCAGAGTTCAAGTACCAATTCAGCATTAACTTTTCTTTTCAAAATTGAATATTATTTTCATTACGAAAGAATTTATTCAGGGGACATCATTTTAATTTAATGAAGGAAACTACTATTTTGCATACTTATTGCTTCTACATTGCACTTTGGTGTCATAACCAATGAAAAGCAAGCTGGTCATATGGTTTTGTTTTGATGCGAATCACTTTAAGAGTGGATACAGTTTAAAAACTAATGTAACTTAACACATTCAGTACCGTAAACCAGTTAAGGTGTTTAGGGGTCCTCATCTAGGGGATATGTGGATGGCGACCACAAGGTGCCCAAGCTGAGCAAAACATTTCTTCCACTTACTTGTGTTTTGCACTCTTTTAACTTTACTATCTAACCTCTCTCGGTTAACTCTTGTTTTTTCGACCCCGATGCTATTAGGGCATCCGAGTGCTAGGGAGTCTTTACTTTCTTGTATTTCTTCTTTCCTTTATTTTCTTTTCTTCTCCAGAAAAGCCTGACCAGAGGCTATAAGATGGCAGCCCCATCACTGGTCTTGCCTTCCTTTGGCCAGCAACCAATCGAAGGGACTATTATTATGCTTTCAAGTCTTATACGAGAATTTTCCAGAAGGATCAATTTTCTATAGGATCGTAACAGGCCTTGGCCTAATACTTGGAAGGAAGAAGAAGAAGAAAGAGACTATCGTGTATGCGACCATCGGTCAGTTAACTTGCTTTAGAGCGGGCACGAACAAACCGCATTTATATTCGGCGCCTAGATATTGTGTTGGCTTAGTATGTCTTGGAGATCATAGATGGCATGTAAATGTACATTTTCTATTCCCGTTTGACACATTTAACCTTAGTGAATCCCCTTTTATTTTTAAAACAAACAACACATGGAATTCGTTCACCCAAACTTGCTCCAATGCAGTCGTATATGTTTCTCGTTATCACACTGTTGTTTGTGCGTGAGTGAAACCATGGCGAAAGAAAAATATCTCACTGAAGAAGAATTAGTGAATATTTTGTATAATGATGACTCAGGTGACGAACTGATTCCTGAATTAGAACATTCACAAAGTGAAAGTGAAGATGAACTTCCACTTCCTGAAATTGATACACCGATACCAAGTTATTTCACCATCAAATCCTACTAGGATATCTCCTTTAGGTATGTACAAAATTTGAATTTTCTAGGACTAATAGTTTGTGAATAATGGTCCATTTTCTGAAGTGCCATGAAAAGGGTATCTGGGGTATTTAAAAGGCTGCCTGTGGGTTTTTAATGCCCTGCTCAGTGCCTGGTACTGAATGTGACTTAACTGATGTAATGGAAGATGTCTTTAGATGTTGCAATACAAGAAAAAGCATATTGGTATGACAAATATAATTATAGTGATGTAATCGATGCATTCAATATAGTTTATAACATGTGGTCATATGAAGTTAAAATCTATATTTATGCCGACAACATGGTCATGGGATCTCATGATAGAAGAAACCTCCAAGGAGCAATGTGCAGACTGGAAAAATGGGCTGAACAAAACGAACTACTGATAAATGAAGAAGACTGAACACATTATTTTTAGAAAAAGTGGGAAAATACCTGGGGAAGATAAAATATTCCTAAAAGAAGAACTGCTACAAACCATTAATCTTGTCAAATACCTGGTTTGACCCTACAGACAACAATAAAATCATTCAGATTGCACACTAAGCAAAGGGCAATAGCGGCCACAAAAGCCATACACGACATCAAAGAAATAACCAAGCTGTCCCTAAAATCAGCTATGGTACTTTTTGACACCAAGATAGTCCCCATACTCACTTATGGTCTAAACCTAACATGGGACAAACTCCATACAAAAGACCTCCATACTCTAGAGAACGTTAAGGCTCGCTTCCTAAAGGCTATGCTAGGAGTGTCTAAACACACTCTCTCCAGATTGGTGTATGTGCTTGCCCAAGAGACCTTCTTGATAGAAGACCTTAGAACTAGGTTTGACCTGCCCTCGACTCCCAGCTGGAAGAAAGCACTACTTGAGAGGATAAAGAATAGGGAAGACATCTGGGAAGAATTCTTCACAATGGAAGCCATGATGAACTGGACCTGGACAGGCACAAGCCAACATTATTTAACACTTTCTGTTATTTTAACACAGTTACAAAAATGGATCATATAATATTATAATGATATTGTGAAAAGATGGGGTTTGAAAATCAACAAAAACAAAACAGAGTATTTAACAAATTACCCAGATGAATTATATATTGATGGGGTAAAGATAAAGAAGAGTGATAGTTTCTGTTATCTGGAATCAATTATAGAGAAAGATGGAACATCAAACAAAGAAATAGCAAAAAGGATTAGTAATGGAAGAAAAACCATAGGAATGTTAAACTCTATATTATGGAGTAAAAACATAATTAACAGAACAAAACAACTAATTTATAAATCCATCCTAGAAAGTATAATGTTATATGGATCTGAAGTCTGGACAATGACATAACAACATGTCAACAGAATAACTTCAGTTGAAATGGATTTTTGGAGAAGAGCTGCCAGAAAATCTAGACTGGAAAAAATTAGAAATACAGAAATTAGAAAATGGATGAATGCAGAAAGAAATATAATGGATGGAATTGAACACGGTATGGACACGTAAGAAGAATGCACGATGGAAGAGTACCAAAGGCCGTCTATACATGGAAAATTGAAGGAAGGAACAGAAAAGGAGACCAAGAACAACCTGGAAGAACAAAATTCAATGCGGAAATTTGGTGTAATAGATGAAGACACAGAGAACGATGGAGAACTGTAATTAAGGAAAAATTGTGAATGTTTGTTGCAAACTGATAGTCTATAAGTCCATAGTCATTTATATTTATTTATTTTTTAGTCATGTTAATTACTAAGATTGATTGGAGAAAACCCTCAATGATGAGGAAAATTCTCAAAATAAAAAAAAATATTGTGAAAAGAAAAATTGTCTGATCCAGGAATAGAACCGTGGACCTCTCATATTCCATACGAGCATGCAAGACCACTACACTATTCGAGACATAGTACCAACATTAACAATTCTTTCCATATATACAAATCTATAATTCTCGTTTTGTCCGCTACCAGGTAGATGTCACTACCAACGTCAACGGCCGGCTTCATTTAGAAGTATATATGTTAGAGATGATGAAACGAGAATTATAGATTTGTATATATGGAAAGAATTGTTAATGTCTGTACCATGTCTCGAATAGTGTAGTGGTCTTGCATGCTCGTACGGAATACAAGAGATCCATGGTTGGATTCCTAGTTTAGACAATATCATTATAATATGATCCATTATTGGGACTGTGTTAAAATAACAATATTGAAAAGTGTTAAATAACATCAATTACTGCTTATAAAAGTGGTGGTGTAAAATTCTCAAACATAGATACTTCTAAATGAAGTCGGCTGTTGACGTTGGTAGTGACATCTACCTGGCAGCGGACGAAACGAGAATTATAGATTTGTATATGTGGAAAGAATTGTTAATGTTTGTACCATGTCTCGAATAATGTAGTGGTCTTGCACGCTCATTTGGAATACGAGAGGTCCACGGTTCGATTCCTGGTTCAGACATTAATTTTTCTTTTCACAATATCATTATAATACAAACCGACATCTTCGCCACTTTGTGACATCCCTAGCAGTTTATGGATACTACCATAAAATATATATAAATAAATCATTCCACGAGGCAGACGATAAGTGTGTGTGTGTGTGTGTGCGTGTTCTGTGTGACAATATCTGTGATAGATACCATATTCTAATCTGCAGGAAAAATAAAATTTCAGTGATTAACTTTTGCACAAATAAGTGACTATTCAATACATGCACAATTTGTGTGCATTCTTCTTCTTCTTATTATTATTATTATTATTATTATTATTATAATATATATATATATATATATAAATTTTGAAACCTGTGGTCCTTTGCAACATGCACAGTACATACTTTCTCTAATAATACACATCTATTACTTTTTATAAAAGATGATTTAATTATATCCTCAAGCTTTTTGTTAACTCTTTCCATTTCATATTAATTCATTTGTTTCCGAGTGCGATTAACAACTTAAATCTAATGCAGAAAGACTAATCTTTGACCTTAGTAGTACATGTAGAAAGAGGTCTGAAAAGCAAAGTGTGTATGAATCCTAAACATATATAATTGTGAGGGGTGAGCATAACTATTAATTGTCCCATATTGTTGTGTATTATAGATTTAATGCTATATGAGTCTGATGAGGGCTTGAGAAAATGAATATTGGACAGGAAGTGGTGAAAGATCTCGTGGACTGTAAAGTAAAGTAAAGTTATCCCAGTACAGGCCTCAGGAGGCCCTTGGGGTAGTAGGAGGTTAAGGCTCCCACTTTTTCTGGACAATCGGCACTTGATGTCAGTCCTGCATGATGGCCGCCTTTATCCCCAGAATAAGCATCTGGTACTCATTTCAATTAGAGGCTGAGTCGACCCCAGGGCCATAGTGCCACCAGAAGGTTTGGGCCGGTTTAAAAATCCTTACCCCAGCAGGACTTGAACCCTCAACCTTCCGACTTGTAGCGCAGTGCCTTAACCATTATGCTACGGTGTGGACAGTACATCCTTAAAATCAGTTTAAAATCTCTCACTTGTTCATGACATCATGAGCAATTTATTTTTATTTCACCAATGGCCCACATAGTGAATGAAGTAATACAACTCATTCATAAGTAATTTTATTAAGACATCTTGTAATTGTAAGGTTGGAAGTTTGAAGTAATATATAACCAATGTTTTTTGAAGAGGATAATTTTTGCCTGAACAGTGATTAACATCATATAAATAGTATGAAGGTGAATCAAATATAAACCAGAATTATTGTTTACAATTTTATTGAATTAACAAAAAAATACAAAACCACCACCTCATTTTTCTACATAGTCTCCTGCATTTCCAACACACTTTTGCCATTGAGTTGGCAACTTTTTGATGCCATCCTTGAAGAATGAGGGATGATGTGTAGTCAGCAAGTTATGCACGAACTCCTCTACCGCTGCATTGTCACCAAACCGCCTTCTTCCCAGGTCTTCTTTCAGTGGCCCAAACAAATGGTAGTCACAGGGTGACAAATCTGGACTGTAAGGAGGATGTTCCAGAGGTGTCCAATGCATTTTCGTCAGTTTTTCTTGTGTCAACCGAGCAGTGTGTGGCCTTGCATTGTTATGCAGCACAATCACATTTCGGATCGGTTTCCGGCGGCGCTTGTTGCGCGATATGCTGCTTTTGTCTCGTCCAAAAGCCGGCAGTAGTACTCTGCATTCACTGTTCATCGTTCATGATGGAAATCCACTAGCAAAACTCCTTCAGAGTTCCAGAAAACAGTCGCAAGGACCTTTACAGCAGAAAGGCATGTTTTGGCCTTAACTGGTCCAGCCGCACCTCACTCTCGCCACTCCAAGCTGGAACGTTTTGACTCTGGGGTATAATGATGAACCCAAGTTTCATCAGAGGTCACAATGCGATTCAGAAAATCATCTCCTTCCTCCTTGTAGCGACTCAGATGCCTCTGAGACACTTCCTGGCGCAAATTTTTTTGTTCCTGGTTGAGGAGCCGAGGAACCCACCTGGCAGACAATTTTCGGAATTTGAGTTCATCACTGATGATAGCTTGAACACTTCCGAAGCTTATTCCAACGTGTGAAGCAATTTCAGAAATTGTTACGTGCCGATCCTACTCAATAAGGTCCCATACAGCACGAATGTTGTCTGCAGTGATGCTTGTTTGTTGCCGTCTTTGGTAGGGCTCATTTTCCACTGAATCCTGGCCCGCTAAAATTTTTTTGCGCCAATCATACACCTGCGTCTTCGAAAGGGTTGCTTCCCTGAACTGCGCATGGAGCCTTCTCAAAATTTCAGAAGGTTTAGTGCCTTCTTTTGCCAAAAACTTAATAATAATGCATTGTGCAACAGACGTGCTCGCTCATGGCATACTGAAGCAAGCGGCCGCTCTTCGGAGTGCGACACATCAGGATCTCTACTCCAGACACCCCCACCAACTTCCCTCCAAACCGCAACCTTTGCAGTTTGCTACCAAACCCTCCAGTTACAAATTCCGGTTTATATTTGATCCACCCTCGTAGTTGAATCGTTCTCACTCACAAGCTAAATACATTCTTTACTTGAAGGCACGTATCTATGAACGCATTAGACCGTAAAAGTCGTTCTCTGCCTGTACTCTGCTGAGAAAGTTGCATCCAAAGACTTTTTGTGTACTCAAAAATCTGTTCATGCGATAATAATTGTCCAAATTCCTAAGCTACCTGGCAAGGTGACTTAGCAGAGAAACGAATCGTGAGCAACCCGTTGGGAACCAATGTACTTTGAAACCTTGCTGTTTTATTCAAGATGTCGGACCTTGAAGACTTCGATATCATGTTTTCAGTTTACGCGGAGAAGAGGAATTTAATAGAGTCTCTCTAAAAATTCAACTGGAAGAACAGGAGAATCGGCGTAATATCGCATGATGCAGAGGTCGTCATATACGGTTTTATTTGCGGGACGCAAGTGTAAATGCATTCCTCTAGCAGATGAAAATAACGGAAGTGGTTTTATTACTGAGAATTCTGGATAATTTCTTGCCAATATTACGAAAATGACGACTTTCATACATGACCAGTTAGTGGGTCGCTAATTCGATCTTTGCACTTGCTCACGGAAAGTCAGCTCACCGGTGACTGGAAGTAATTTGAGTAGAGACTAATGTATTTGCATGCAGCCTGTAGGCTATTTGTATTTTTATTCAATTTATATGTGGAGAATTATTTTTTTACATAACAAAGAAACAAGAATAAAAATAAATACTATGAAATATGTTGTGTTGAATGTTGGAGATTAGACAAATTCTTAAATGAAAAAAAAAATATATATTTGATTTCTGAGGAAGTCTGTTATACTAACTATGGTGGTAGCTTGCCTGCTCCCTGACTAGTGGATGTGGGTTCAGTACCTCAGACGTATGGAAATTTTTATTGGAATGTTTTCAATCTCAGGATTAGGATGGATAGTGGCGTACAATTTTAAATTGCTAGATTATGCATCTGATGCTTGGATTAAATTCAAAACCTCTCAGCAGTTCAAATGTTGAGAAGGCATATGGTATAATAATTGATAGCAATTTGTCAATTGGATGGAAATGTTAAGCCTGCCAGTCCCCTTGGTGTTTTTCTTTTTTGCTAGGAGCAGGCTATGTGTAGGACTGATTTTTTAATCTTCTTCCTTCTTTTCATTATCATCCCTTGTATAGCACATTTACACTACACAACTTAGATTGTTTGAGTATATTATTGTGTAAGAGATTATCAAGTCAGAATTAATTGTAGTTCTTGCTAGAGCTAAAAATGTTTAAAAAACTTTACACATATTTTTCTCAAAACTTACATGATGGCGCATAGCCGGTTGATGCGTAATACCATCTATATGTACAGGGTGGACCGCTCGAATGGACCTAATTTCAATTGCTTGTTACTGGCAAACGGTTGAAGATAGAAACTTAAAACAACGTTCATAGTACAGAAAAACTCACCAAGTTTCGAATCCTGTCGGTAGATGGCACAAAGATACGTTTCTCGTTCTTAGATTTAATTGTTTGTGAAAATGGCGACTCCGCAGATGAAAGCGCAAGCTGTTTTGTGGTATGCGGAGTTTAAATCAATCATTAGAGTTCAAAGGGAGTTCCGGCGTGTGTTTAACCGTGATGCTCCAACTGCTAGAAGCATAAAGAAGTGGCGTGATACATTATTAGCTACAGGATCTGTGTTGAAGAAGCATGGTGGTGGTCGCAGAGCATCCGATGAAATGGTAGCAAATGTTCAAGCCGCATTTGAGCGAAGCCCCCGGAAGTCATTAAGAAGAGCTTCGCGGGAACTTCAAATACCAAAATCGACATTACAACGGATTGTCCACAAACGCCTCAAACTGCACGCATATAAAGTGCAGTTAGTGCAACGTCTGGAGCCGAATGACATGCCAAAACGAGTGGAATTCGCCAATACGATGCTGGACCGTCTCGGCGCTGATCCTGACTTCATGACCAAGATTTTCTTCTCGGACGAAGCCACTTTCCATTTGTCAGGCAAGGTAAACCGGCATAATGTGCGGATCTGGGGATCGGAGAATCCTCACGCTATTCAAGAGCATGTTCGTGATAGTCCGAAGATGAATGTTTGGTGCAGTTTGTCACATAATAAGGTCATTGGACCGTTTTTCTTCGCCGAGAAAACTGTTCGTGGTACCACATATCTTGACATGCTGGAGCAGTTCTTCTTTCCACAAATTGAACAACTGCAGCCTAACATCGTTTTCCAGCAAGATGGTGCTCCTCCCCACTGGTCCAATGAAGTTCGTACGACTTGGACAACATTTCCCTGGCCGTTGGATTGGTAGGGGAGGACCAATCGCGTGGCCCCCGAGATCTCCCGATTTAACACCACTGGATTTCTTTCTCTGGGGCTATGTCAAAGATAAAGTTTACACCACCCCAGTCAAAGACCTTCGTGATCTTCGTGAGCGCATCATAGAGGCTATTGAGAACATTCCAGAAGACATACTCCAACGTACTTGGCAAGAAATTGTTCATCGCTTTGATATCGTCACAGTGACTGCTGGGGCTCATATAGAGATGTGGTGATCTGGATATCAAAACTTGGTGAGTTTTTCTGTAATATGAACGTTGTTTTAAGTTTCTATCTTCAACCGTTTGCCAGTAACAAGCAATTGAAATTAGGTCCATTCGAGCGGTCCACCCTGTATATTGATATATTTTATCATCATCACTATCCATGCAAGTATTAGGCCATGTGGCTTGTTATGGTCTCAAAGAGGAATTTTCCATCTAGCGCTTTTTGGACGTTCCAGGGGGCAGTAACGAAGCATGGCTTTTGGAATTCTATGAGATGACATTCATTGAAGATGGGCTTTCCAGTTGTTCTGGTAGTTTTGTATATGGTGGAGAATGGGTTCTACATCCAACTCTTCCATAATTTCCTCATTTCTTTTATGGTCCCACTTTGTATAGTCTGCTGTAAGGCGGCATAAATCACATCTTATTTGCTGTTATTCGGCTTTCGTCTCTTCTTCATATTGTCCATGTTTCACTACCATATCTTAATACTGGTCTTGTGAGAACCTTATAAAGCCGTAATCTTGTGTTCTTTTGTACTAAAGATGGTTTCATTACACTATTAATTATCTCTGTTGTTTTTGTGAAATTTGTGATTTTCTTTGTTATATCAGCTTCATCTTGAAATGTTAAATTATAACCCAAATAATTAAATTCATTTACTCATTCTAAAATTTCATCTTCCAAAACAATTTTGCTAGGTATAGGGTATTTCCCACAAAAGGACATCACTTTAGTTGTCTTTAATCTTGATTATTTCATGAAATTCAGACTCCATTCAAGTAGAGCTTCCTTTTGACTCTTAACAAGCCAATATCTGGAAATTAGCTCTAGTTAGCTATATTGGAATAATATTATTTTAGTTTTAAAACATTATGAAAATGTGCCCAGTTTTTTTGCCACAGATGTTTCACCTCTCAAGTTTAAGAAAATTATTTTCATTTTAATCCTATTAGATGGTGCAAAATAACAAATCAACTCTGAAACTACTTTTATGTGCCACTAATTAGATGCATCTATCATTACTTATATACACTATTTAAAAAAATTAGAGGAACACATGTTTAAACCAAAGCCACAAAATAAATATTGTAACAATTTAATTTTTGAGAGTCAGATGTTTTGAGTTCAAGTATTGTTTAAATTCAGATTGAAGTTCTTCTGGGTTTTATTAATTTTTCTCTGAATAAGCCCCGTTACTTACTTACTTACTTACTCACTGGCACTATCGAACCCGTAGGTTCATGGCCGCACGGACATAAGCTCTCCATACATCCCTATCCTGAGCTAATGCTTTCCAATCATTCCCTGTATAATCTACTTCCCTCAAATCATAGTTAATGTTGTTCTCCCACCTCATTCTTGGTCTACCAACTGGGCGTTTTCCTTCTGGCTTTCCTACAAGAAGTTTCCATGCACGTCTTTCATTCCCCATACGCGCAACATGTCCTGCCCATCGCAGTCTACGGGACTTAACTGTTCTTATTATATCTGGCTTCCTATAAAGACCATGTAGTTCATTGTTATGTAGTCTTCTCCATTCACCTGTCTGTTCATCTCTCTTTGGTCCAAAAATTTTCCTAAGAACTTTATTCTCAAATACTCGTAATCTCCTTTCCTCCCTTAAAGTAAGAGTCCATGTTTCGCACCCATATAATATAACTGGTAGAATAATAGTTTTATATATTTTCAGCTTAACGTTTTTTGAAAGGAGTTGGGACATCAAAAGTCTCTGCAATGCATAATAGCATGCATTTCCAGAATTGAGCCTATGTTTAATTTCTTTGTGCATCTCATTCCTATTTGTGATTATTGTTCCTAGGTATTTGAATTCAGCCAATTCCTCAAAATTTCCCTCATTTGTCATTAGCTGTCCATTTCCATTATATAATGTATTTCTACGTGTGACCATATATTTAGTTTTACTGATATTTACTTCCAGTCCTAATTTCTTAGTGTTACTCAATAGTGTGTGCGTGTTGGCCTTTAGTATCTCCTCGCTATCGGCCAGTAGTACTACATCATCAGCATAAACTAACAGCTTATTAATACCATTCAGTTGTAAGCCTTCCTCATTCTCTAAAGATTTAATGGCATGCTCTAGTACAAAATTAAATAGTAGAGGAGATAGTGCATCTCCTTGCTTCAACCCATTCTGGATTTCAAAAGTGTCTGAAAACTGTTTGCCTACACGCACCCTACTCGTTGAGCCATTTAGACACATTCGTATAAGTCTAACTAACTTTTTAGGAATTCCGAACTCCAGCAGGATACTATATAACTTCTCCCTCTTAATTGAATCATATGCTTTTTGGAAGTCTACGTATAGTTGATGTACAGTACCATTATATTCCCATTTCTTTTCTAAAATCTGTCTTATACTAAAAATCTGATCTGTTGTAGACCTGTTTCTTCTAAATGCACATTGATGATCTCCTAGAATGTCATCAATATAGGGAGTAAGTCTGCTTACTAATATATTTGTTAGAATTTTGTACGAAGTTGAAAGTAATGAGATGCCCCTATAGTTGTTGCAATCAGTTTTATCTCCTTTCTTATAAATTGGTACGATAATTGATTCCTTCCATTCATCTGGAAGAGCTTCTTTTTCCCAAATCATACTAAGCAAACAGCGTATCTTGTCCATCAATTTTTCTCCCCCTGATTTTATCAGTTCTGCTGGGATCTCATCTGAACCTGATGCTTTATACATCTTCAATTTTTCAATTGCCATTTCAACCTCTAATGCACTTGGCTCTGAGACTAGCATTTCTGCTGTCTGTAACTTATCCTCCTCAATGTCCTGTTCTGTATGTACATTTAATAGCTGATTAAAATAACTTTTCCATCTATTTAATATACTCTTGGAATCTGCAATCATATCCCCATTTTCATTCCGAATTATGTTTGTTCTAGCCTGAAACCCTTTCTTCTCTATACTAATTCCCTGATATAATTCTCTAATGTTCCTATTTTTTGCATTCATTTCAAGATCATTAATCTTCTCTCTCAAATATTCCCTCTTTTTACTCTTTAGTAACTTGGTGGTTTCCCGTCTAACACTACCCAATTGCTCTAAATTTACCTCATTTGGCTCGTGTAACCATTTCATTTTTGCTAGCTTTCTTTTCTTTACAATGTCGGCACATTCCTCATCAAACCATTTCTTGTTTTGCCTCTTTTTTAAACAACCAATGCTTTCTGATGCTGACAATTTAATAGTATCTCTCATAGCCTCCCATTCTTTATTTATATCAGTTTCTTCTTCGTTTGCCACATTGTCATCTGAAGATTCCAGTATTTCAAATCTATTAGCAATTTTGATTTGGTATTCTTGCTGCATTTCATCATTTTTCAAGTTTTTTAATTCATATTTTACAGAATCATCTTTAGCGTTTGTTCCTCTCATAAGCGATAGCCGTTGTCTGATTTTCACCCTGACCAGATGATGATCTGAATTGCAGTCTGTCCCTCTAACTGATCTAACATCAATGATGCTACTGTGCCAGCGTTTATCCACTAATACATGATCTATCTGGTTCCGAGTTTCTCCATCTGGGGACGTCCAGGTGTATTTATGAATATCCTTATGCTGAAATGTTGTGCTCTTAACAATGAGATTCTTTGATGTGGCAAATGTGACTAATCTAACCCCAGTGTCGTTACTATCTTCATGAAGACTGAATTTGCCTATCGTTGGTTTGAATATATCTTCCCGCCCCATTTTTGCATTAAAATCTCCTAAGACAATTTTCATATGATATCGTGAAAGGGTATCAAATAAGCATTCTAATTCTTCATAGAACTCATCCTTGATCTTGTCAACTTTATCTTCTGTGGGGGAATGTACATTTACAATTATAAAATCATGTCGTTTACCCTTTAGAATTATGTATGATATCCTATCACTAACAAACTTAATATCTCGGATAGCGGATATGATCCTCCTTCTGACTAAAAAACCCGTTCCAAATGCAGGTCTTTCTGCACCCCCATAGTATAATGAAAAGCTTCCTGATTCCTGACTACCTTCTCCTGGCCACCTAACTTCCTGTAAAGCGACTATATCCAAGGGCGATTTATCCAATTCCCGCGTTAATATCTCTAGTGCCCCGCTATTGTATAAAGTCCTAACATTCCACGTTCCTAGGAACATGTCCCTGTGTTTGAGCCTTTGGCATGGGTTCCCTGAAGTAGTCCCCGCCCGGAGAACCGAATGGGGGACTATTTGACCTCCGGAAAATTTTACCCCAGTAGAACCCATGTCCGCATTTCTTGACGGTTGTATTTTTACGGTGAAAGATCGTCACTCTTTCGACCAAGGTACTTATTTCGTCTGGCTTATCACCTTCGACCAGTCCGGCATGGGTAACCCTATCGGCAGCAATGCTACCGCCGGCATAGCTCTCAGGATCATTTAAGCACACAAGCCAGGATTTTTAAACTGACCCAAATCCTCTGGAGGCACTATGGCCCTGGGGTCGACTCAGCCTCTAATGGAAATTAGTACCAGACACTTGTTCTGGGGTTAAGGCGGCCGTCATGCAGGGCTGACAACCCGGCTGACATAAAGTGTCGATTGACTAGAAAAAGTGGGAGCCTTAACCTCCTATTACCCCAAGGGCCTCCAGGCCTGTTGTGGGATCACTTTACTTTTTATGTTAGTGAAGTTCCAAGAGTTGCTGAAACCAAAGTGAGTTCGTATTGATTTATTTAAAAAAAACATGTTTGAAGAATAATCTGTGGTAGGGAATTGTTATTTTTGTGTTCTCTGTACCTAATACAGAGCAATGAGACATCTGAATGAAACATCAATTGCACGAGCAGTTGCATTGATTGAAGATGGTCGTTCCATTCGCCATGTCTCTTGGATTCTTGATGTCAGCCCTTCCGTCATCCATAGACTGTGGAGGCGATATAGAGAGACACATGGATACAAGAGGAGACCCGGGCAAGGTCATAAGAAGACTACAGATGTACAGGATAGATTTCTTGTCTTATCTGCTTTGCGCAGAAGAAAATCTATAGCCAGAGATCTACAAAATCATTTATGCAGAACAACTGATCATACTGTAAGAAATAGACTGAGAAATGCAAGGTTGAGGTCTAGAATCCCCTTTAAAGCCCCTCATTTGACACATCAGCACAAAGAAGCCCGGCTGTGATTTGCTCAGAATCATGTCAACTGGCAGCTCTGCCAATGGAAGGGTGTTTTATTCACGGACGAATCAAGATTTTGTCTAACAGGTTCTAATGGCCGTACATGTGTATGCAGACGTCCTGGTGAACGTTTTGATCCAGCCACAATTATTGAACATGACAGATTTGGAGGTGGTTCGGTTATGGTTTGGGCTGGGATTACTATTGAGTCTCGAACAGAGCTTGTTGTTGTCCCACAGTGCATGAATGCTGATATTTACATTAATGACATTATCCTCCAACATGTTGTACCCTTTGCTTATGATTAAAAGTAGTATCTTCAATTCTCCCTTAGTGAACAAATTAAAATATGTATTAATTTAGAGAAAATTAGAAGAATAAGATGGACTTCTTAAAATCTTGGGAGTTCAGGGTATGTATGGCCAGACAGCTCTGGTGATGTATTTCCAGTCATCCAGCAATACAAATTTTGTGCATCCCCCTGTTATGCTGATCAGGGTGCTTAATCGAGTATGTCGAATTGTAGGAAGATCCCAGAACATTCAGTCTGAAAAAGAGGTCCTGTCTTATATCAGAGTTGACAGGAGATGCTAATTTCAGTTAGGAGGAAAAAGGTAGAAAGGGCATGTTTACATGATTATATGCGAATATGTAGCAGCAATCATGGAAATAATTTATACATGTGTTGTTGTGTTTTATTCAATCACTGGAAGAAATGTGTTTGTTGACAAGATGGTGTGTTTAAGCCAGAAAGACACATGAATAACTAAAAAAGAAAAACATTCTTGCAGTAACAGTTAACTAGCATAGCCGCTTCAACTCACATGCCAAGCTAGGAATTTAACATCTAATCCTGAGGAAAAGGAACTACTTATGTTCTGTCTTGATTATGAGATTATGACGAATAGGCAAACCTAATCAATATATTTGCCATGACATGACTTGCTTAAGATCATTGCTTTGCTAATAAAACAAAATATATATTGTGTGTACTAATAACCTTATATTTCATCACTGGTTCATAATCATTTTAGTTGGAAAATAAATAAAATTTGTCTCCAGTTTGTGATGTAATCTCCCTTGTTATTTAACCGTGGTGTAATGATAAAATAGCCCTGTGTCCCCCGAAATTTAGGTAACTCTCATAGTTTCTACCAACATCGAGTTGACATGGTATTAGCAACTTGTGAGCTAGTGCTGGAGCAACTATATACATTTTTAATAGTACAGTTTTCAGTATTGTGACAAAAAATAGTGTTTTCTTTTCGTCTATAATCTGTTCTAAAAATTAAGATCTGGCAAATGCATGAACATGACTTATACACATATAAATATAATATCTGTGTACTGATAGCTTCCACGTGTATTGATTATTTGACAATCTTTACTTCATTACTTGTCTCCATGATTTTTTTCTTTTCTGTTTTTCCAAATCATTTAGCATGATCTTCCCATCTTTTTGGTCTTTCCAATAGGTTTCAGTCTACCAACTTTTCATAAGTAATGCCACGAGTGATTTCCAATTTATCTAGAGAATTTGGAAATCAAGAGTGGCATTTGTTAGGACTATTTAACAAATAAAATTAAGCTGTTTACTCACAAATCATTGTTTAACTATAGTTATTTAAAAATATTTATATATTTAATGTAAACGGTGATGTTTGAAAACAAATCAGAAATGTGGGGTTATGTTCATTCACTGCTACTTGATCATATTATTTATTGCCAAATAAGATCACAATGTTGTAAGAGTGCATCCAAGTGGAGAAATAATGAAACACATCAAACTATATATCATAATCAACATTACGGGTTATTTATTTATTTTTTTAGTAAACAACTCAGTAAAATCAAGGAATCTTTTCATGATTTGCTATATTCAATGTATTTGTTGGAGAAAAATAATGCTTTGACCTGTTCAGAACATTAAAAAGGAGGAGCTTTCTTTATCACAAAAGCAGGAGCTGATAAAGAGAAATCAATAAAGAGCGAGGTGAAACACGACTGTCATTGGTTGTAAAACAACATTCATTGAAACATGGTCATTGTCTAGCATTTGTGGCATGAGTTAAATAGTCATTTAATATCTTTTTCAGCAATATTTTATCATTCTTCAAATGTTGTTTTCTAATGGTGAGATTTGACGCTTAAGTCATTTTCTCTCTGGCTTCCCAGTACAAGCGAATCATTCTTCAAAATGTTAGATTATTCAATTTTACTTTCAGTTTATGTTGACATTTTTTACATTGTATTTAATACTTTGTTTACTTATAGGGATTGGTGGTCAGGGTCTTCAAGGAAGTACTGATGGCTCACCAGGAACGTCATCACAAGGTAAGAAGAATATTTTGAACAAATTTTTATTTTTCATTATTTGAGAAAAACTGGCTTTATTGTGTAAAAATAACTGTCTGAATCAATATATTTAACATTATATTTAAATTCATTTTGACGATACAACATAATTACAATCTTATGTTGGAAAGTTTCAGAAAAACTATTATGAATTGGGAACATTTGTATGAGACAATTTTGTATTAAATATGGCTTATTTTTTTTCTTTCATTCTTAGTTCACAAATTGATATTCCTTAAATATTGCTACATGTAAATTGATCTGAGACATAAGGCATATAAGATGTTACAGTAAAACTTGTTCAAAGTGGAATCGCATGGGATCAATTATTTTTTCTACATTAGACAACTTTCCGCAATGTAAAAAAAAACAAAAAAAATATTAACCAATATTAGATTATAGAGCACCGTATGTCTTTTTATGTACCTTGGATTAATATTGTAGTTCCGCTGCCATTGGAAAGTGAAGTATAGTATGTACGGGCGACTTCAACAGTAACGCGTGAAAAAACAGTCCTGTTTTGTCAGTGTTAAAAAGTCTCTTAGGCGCATATCCTGAAATTAAAGTATGCAGTTTCAGTTTCCACTCACTAACTATGGTCCAGAAATTTTGACCATTTCATTCACTATTTTTTCTTTGTGTTTTAAAATCTCATAAATTATTTAAATTTAGTCATTATTTCACGTACTGAGAGTTTGTTTTTCTTTATCTTTTTCGTTTAATGAGAATGATACATGCCATTTAGCCATCTTTATTCCCCAAATTTAGAACGCTACCTGTGAAAGATACGTACATTGAGAAACTCTTGGTAGCTTACTGTGATTTGTTATTTTGTAAGGAATGAAACATGTATCAGTGAGTTAAAATAGTTTCTTTGATAAGTGAATATTGTTTTATTTCTAGTACATATATTCAATATTATAGTGCATGTTTGCATGTATATTTTAGGTGTTTTTTTAGTGCATATAAATCTGGACCATAATGATCAAATAACAGCGAGTCATCTTAGAACAACTAGGATGGCTTGATTTTTAACTTTAGGAAATGGAATTGGCATAACATGGTTATAGTTTTTAATCTCAATGTTTAATAGTTTAATTAAAAGTTATTGAATGTGGCATCAGTTAGACTTATAAATATGTATAGGTAATATTTTCAATAATCTCACTGTACAGTTATATGACAAATAAGCACCAATAAAAAAAAAAGATTATAAAAATTTGTGCTCTTCCTTGCATGACTAGTACAGTCCATAACTTTATGAATGTATGTTAACACACAGAAATTAGGGATATAACGAGCCACAAATGTCTGTGAAATAAGTCAAGCTAGTCCTTTAAAAAGTCCTACACCATGGCCAAGTGGTCTAATGACATAGAGTTACAAAGTATGTACTTTTTTGAGTCCCCATAAGGAAAACATTTATTAGTGGAATTTTGGCTAGTGCATGGGACCTGTACTAACCAAGCATCATGAGGAATTTGAGTAACTATGATAAGTAGCAACTCCAGGTTTGAAAACCATCTATAATGGCTAAAAGATCCAACATGCTAATCATATTTTTCCTATACTGGCTGGATGATTGTCCAATTCTGTGATTGACACACATGGATGTGAGATCAGCAGGTAGTTGGAAAGCTGAGGACCATCTAGGCTTGTTGCACTATTGGGGAGAATTCATTAGAAAATCAAACTTTTTCCTGTTCTGAGATGTTCACATACCACTTGACATCTTCAGTGAACATTTTACAAAATTATCACCTACTGAGGTAGCAAGTGGTTAGAAATTACTCCACCTCTGGGTCCTGATTTCACACCTTGGTCATTCCATGTTGTGATGGATGCATCTATTTCATTTAATCTATTCCTGTGATGGTACAACAGCCCTCGTTAGCCAGTATATCATAGAACTTCAGTAATCATCTCATACCTTAGCCTGCCATTATGCCATACACAAGTAGAGGGTTTACTTTACTGCCCATTGAATAAAATTGACCAATAGTTATTTATATTGCAAAAATTGAAAGTGAAATTTTATAGATGTCTTTATTTGAAAAGATAAAAATGATTCCTGAACTGGGATTGAGCTCGAAACATTTAGCTTTATATGCTAACGTGCTAACCACTACACTATTTCAGGTTTCTAGTGCAAGCATTAATTTTTCTTGTCTCATAATACTATTATAAATGTGTTGAGATGTTTACTGATGAAGCTTAACTATTCTATAGTAATTCTGCCTGAGGACAGGTCTTTCATTGCAATCATCACATTTTCATGCTATGCTTTGCAGCTTTACTAAGGAATTATAGGTGTGGTAGCTTCCTGTTGCCTTCCATGCCAGTGAGGGATGATGATGATGATGATAATGATAGGGATAATGATGATGGCTGGATGATTTTCGGGGACCGTTGTGTCCTCAGCTTCCTGACATTTGTCTGAAGGTGAGGAAAAAACCCCAAAAAAAACCTCACCTAGGAGCCTGTCCCAACCGGGAATCAAACCTGGCCTGCTGCATGACAAGGCAGCAATGCTACCTTGAGACCACAGCGGCTGATGAAGCTTAACTATGGGCAGAATTTTTAAACAAATTAATAAAATACTTTCAATCCATGAATTGTAGATAATTTTATATAATGTTTTGCTGAATTTCTGTATTATTTTTTAATAAATAAATATTAATATTTATGTAACTAGCCTGTTAAACAACCAATAGAAAATGACACCCCTAAAATATGCTAACAATGAACTGGCTTATACGTAATGTTGAGGTTTATTAAAACTATTTTAAGATAAAATTTAATAAAAAGGAAATATATTAAAAGCATGTGCTAACATGATATTAATCATTGCTTAAATTTACAGTTAAGAATGTGAAGTTGAGAAGGTGGTTATTTCTCAAGATCCAGAGATGCATCTTTCATGTTAAGGAAATTAGAGATAGAACACAAAAAATGGGGATTTCAGATAAATTATAATAAAACAGAATATCTTTCATTGGATACAACAGATGAGCTAAAATGTAATTTAGGAAGAATACGTAATGTAAAAAATTTTAAATATTTAGGAACTATTTTAGATAAAAGTGAGAATTGAACTACAGAAATTGAAAGAAGAATAACTGATGGAAGAAGAATCATTAGTATGATGAAGTCAGTGCTTTGGAATAGAAATATAATATACAGAACAAAGAAAACTATATTTCAAGTTATGTTACAAAACATTTTATTATATGGGTCCGAAACCTGGACAGTAAGTAGAAAACAAGCCAATAAGCTGTTAGCAGTAGAAATGGATTTTTGGAGGCAAACGACAAGAATTTCAAGAAGGGATAAGGTCAGAAATAGCACAATAAGGGAAATTATGCAAGTAGAAAAAAACATATTGAAAAAAAAAATAGAAGAAAAACGTTTGAAATCGTATGGACACCTAATAAGAATGGAAGAAGAGAGAATAGCAAAGAAGATCCTTAATTGGAAAGCTAATGGAAGAAGTGGAAGAGGCAGATCTAGAGAACGTTGGATGGATGGAGTGAGGTGAAATATGGAAGCTAGAGATCTGAGGGAAGATGATACTCTAGACAGGACCCTCTGGCGACAAACCACTTTGGGTTGAAGGAGAAACACTATATTGTGGAATATTCCTAATTAAAAAAAAAAAGAATGTGAAGTCAACCATTTGCTAATTACCTGTAACAAAGATGCAAGTGAAGTGTGATTAATCACTACTGATAATTGACAAAATTAAATCCACGGTATCATATTGTTAAAAGTATATCTTTTTAATGAATTTCAAAGAAATGTAGTAGTTATTGAGATTGTTCTTATGAAACAATTTTTGAAAAATGTTCTACAATTCTTCATCGATCCTATTTAATAAACACTGAAAGCGACCACAAAAAAAAAATATATATAGATGACATGAAGAGAAAAATAAATGCCTGAACTGGGATTTGAAGCCGAGACCTCTAACTTTATACATTAGTGACATAACTACTAGTCCATTCAGCCTCCTTGCACAAAATTATAACATCAAACTATATATATGAATATGAAAGTTTTCTTGGGTTTTGGCGTTTTGGATTCAAGTTCGGCCTCTGGCCACTGATTCCGACATTTCGGCATGATCCCACATGCCATTATCAAGGAATGATAAGTTCGAGTCACATGTGTAGGTCTTATATAATAAAATACATAATATTTAATTTTAGGAAGTTATATTTTGAGGTTATTTTAATTATATTATTTTTAGTCTGGACATCTTACCTCAATATTAATGTTGATTTGTTCTTGGACATGTTTCAAAACAATTCTGTTTTATCGTCAGCTTTCCCAGACTGGTTTTATTTATGTTGCATTATGTTGCACAACCTGGATGTCGATGTCAGCTCCATCCTGTGGTTGGCCAAAGAACCTCCAAACAAGGTCATGCTCCACTGGAATATCAAAATTCATAACTCTGTTTCTGTTCTTCTGAATATAAATTTTTTCCCAAATAGTCAGCTCGTTTGTATTTTCTAACTGTTTTAATAATTTAGTGTCTGAATTTATATTATGTTTTTCAGACCAAACATGAGCAGCAACTGCAGATTTTTCAATTTCTCCATTTTTATATTTCTTATGTGTTCTTTGGTTCTAATTTTTAGGTTTCTTTTTGTTTTCCCTACATATATCTTTTCACAACCCATGCATTCAATTTGATATATTCCTGACTTTTTATTTTTATCAGTTTTTTCATTTTTGTTGGTTTTCATTAGTTTATTTAAACTGTAGTTATTTTTTGGTGCTAATTTAATATTAAACTTCTCAAATATATTTTGAAATTTATTATGTACCCAAGGGTGATATGTGAATTTCCTATATTTTTTCATAGGTGGTTCTTCTTTTTCAAGATTACTTTTGTTTATCATTTTTTGTTTTTTATACTTTTCTATCCTTTTATGTACCATTTTTTCATCAAACCCATTTTCTCTTGCTACTTTGATTATGTGTTTTTTCTCATGTTTGAAATCTTCTTCGTTTAAGGGTAAGTTTACCAATCTATGAGTTAAACTATTAAATGCTGCTAATTTATGTCCAATTGGATTGAACCCTGTTGATTTTATAAAATTTTCCGTATGAGTTTCTTTCCTATGAATCCCGAACAAATCAACATTAATATTGAGGTAAGATGTCCAGACTAAAAATAATATAATTAAAATACATAGTGTTTTCGCTATCAGTGGCCAGAGGCCGAACTTGAATCCAAGATGCGGAAAACCCAAGAAAACTTTCATATTTATACTTATATCCGCGAAAATCTGCAATATAACATATATATATATATATATACACACACACATACATACACATATCCTCTAGTGGCTGCATTTTTTTTGTGAGCCAAACAACTTGGGATATTAGGCAAACAATTAAGAAAAGTAAGGTCGAGTTCATTAACCAGGAATATTGGACCATTAGGAGGAGGAATTAACTTACTTACTTACTCACTGGCACTATCGAACCCGTAGGTTCATGACCGCGCGGACATAAGCTCTCCATACATCCCTATCCTGAGCTAATGCTTTCCAATCATTCCCTGTATAATCTACATCCCTCAAATCATACTTAATGTTGTTCTCCCACCTCATTCTTGGTCTACCAACTAGGCGTTTTCCTTCTGGCTTTCCTACAAGAAGTTTCCATGCACGTCTTTCATTACCCATACATAGTGTTTTCACTATCAGTGGCCAGAGGCCGAACTTGAATCCAAGATGCGGAAAACCCAAGAAAACTTTCATATTTATACTTATATCCGCAAAAATCTGCAATATAACATATATATATATATATATATATATATATATATATTTGACATTTGGCAATGAAGGCAAATATGATATGAAAAGAAAAATGAATGCTTGAGTCGGGATTTGAACTCGAGTCTCTAAAGTCTGTACCTTTAGCGCTCTAACCAACTGAGCTACCCAAGAATTCCAAGACAAACATACAATTTTCTTATACATGTAGTATTCTCAATTCACACAAGAGGTAGCAGAAAGATCTTCCGACTGCCATCTAGCGGCTAACATAACAGTTAAGCAAATTATTAAAGAGAATATTTACTTTATAGCAGTAACGCTTGTATATATAGATATTATAAATATATTTTTGACATTTGGCAATGAAGGCAAATATGATATGAAAAGAAAAATGAATGCTTGAGTCGGGATTTGAACTCGAGTCTCTAAAGTCTGTACCTTTAGCGCTCTAACCAACTGAGCTACCCAAGAATTCCAAGACAAACATACAATTTAA